>PISX010015265.1:0-50199 GCA_004024625.1 Mellivora capensis | reverse complement strand
ACCCCCTCACCTCTGCACTGCCCTCCCCACGGTTCCAGACCTCACCCCCTCGCCTCTGCCCTGGGTTCCAGGATCCTCCATCACCGCTGCTTCTTTCCAGCCCCACCTGCCCTGTGGAGCCACCTCTGTTACCCTTTGGGCGAACTTGGCAAGAGCATGGCTGGAGGGAGACAGCCGGCCTGACCGTCTTCCCCGCAGCCGTGACCGTGGACCTCTGAGCATCCTGTGCTGTGCTGCTGGCTGGCCTCCTGGTCGGACGACCCCTCTCTGACCAGGACAACCTCCCGCTGCCCTCTGTCCTCTCCCCACGTCAAGTGTGACCCTTTCCTGCTTCTACCAGAAGCCTCCAGAACCACCCAGCCCCCACCCATGTGACACACTCTCCCCTCCCTGCACATTGCACCGCTCTGGGCTATCCCCTTGGCTCCTAAACACAGCCTCGGCTTCAAAAAGCACATGAAGCCTGCCTTAAACCCCCTTCTCCCAGCCCTGCCCCGTTTCTGTTCCCCTTTACAACGGAACCTTTGCAGGTGGGCTCCGTGTCCACCTCCCTGCCACGCTCTGCATCCGTGGCGAGCGGCGAGTGCCCCACACCCTCAAGGCTTGGGTCCGGGCCAGAGGGGCCCTCGTGGGTCACCTGCGGTCTGCACCTGGCCTGGTGGGGTCGCACTGGCCTCATCGGGCGCTCCGGCGGGCTCTCCACGGCAGGTTCTGCCTCAGCCCCACTTCCTCTTTGTTTTTCCCCCCAAAGGTTTATGTATTTATTTGAGAGCGAGAGTGGGGGGAGGGGCAGAGGGAGAGAGAACCTCCAGCAGACTCCACACTGAGCAGGGAGCCCCACGCGACTCGATCCCAGGACCCAGAGGTCATTACCTAAGCCAAAACCAAGAGCCGAACGGTCAACCGACTGCAGCACCCGGTCTCCCCCTCGTTCCCATTTCTAGGGTTGAGTGCCATAGACTTGGCCCAGACCTCCTCGCTGCTCCCCTGCCCCTCGCTTGTGCCCTGGTTTCAAGCACCAGCCGTGTGGGAAGGCCCCTCATTTTTATTTCCAGCCCCAACCTCCTTCCTGAGCTCCCATCTCAGAGGTGAGACGTCCCCGTGTGACTGCAAAACAGAACCCTCGAGTCCCTGTGTCCAGAGCCCCACTGTTGGCCCCGGGGGACTGCTCATCTCCGCACCCCTGGTGCACTCCTCAACTCCCGCCCCAGAGTCAGGCCCCCTGAGCCTCTCCTGTCCCTTTGCATCCTGTCCTTGGTTCATCTGCCTGCTCTGCCTTAAAGCTAGCCAGAGCCTGCCCCCCTCCCATACCCATGGCCTGTCCACCACTCAGCCTCCTGTGTGTGACTCCCCACTTCCGCCCTGCCCCCCACAGCCTCCGTCTCAACCGCAGGCAGAGCGAGGCTTTCCAAGTTGAAGTCTTGAACCCCCCCCCCTTCTTTCTTGCAGGGTCTCTCAGCTGGAGTCCCAAACCCACTTGCCCGGCTTCCCTGCTCCCGTCCCCTCTGCAGCTTTGCCTCCTCCCCTCCTGGGCCAATGCCTGGCCTCCCCTCTCTTCCTTGCACCAAGCACACCTCTGCCATGGGACTCTCTCCTCTGCTTGCAACGTGGTCTCCCGCGAGCCCAGGGCATATTCTCCCATTTCCGCCAGATCTTTGTCCAGACGTCCTCTGGGCGGCAGGGTCTTCCCTGACACTCTGCCTCCAGCGCACGGCCCTCCCCTCTGGATGCTGCCTGCCTTCCTCTCTAGACAGGGATGCTGCTGAACTCCTATGCGCCCAGACAGATAATGACCCAACACGACAGGAGCTTCCGACGGCCAACGGGTGTTCTGGCTCGGCGAGCGGCTCGCGTCCACGTGGTGACGGAGGGACCCAGGCACCTTGCATCTTGTGGCTTTTCCATCCCCATCCCCGTGGTCTTGTAGCTTCTTGCCGTGCACGTGGCAGGTTTCTGTGGACTAAGCCCGGAAATCTCCAACAACATGGGTTTAAGCTGCACGGCTCACTTAGAGGCAGATTTTTTTCCAATGAATACAGGCCAGGACTGTAAGCGAATTTTCTCTCCCTTATGATTTCTGGAATACCATTCTCGTTTCTCTAGCTTACGTCACAGTAAGAACGCAGGTGATGCACGCAGCGTAAGTCCGTGTAACATGTGAAACATGGGTTCACCGATGGTTTAGGTCATCTGTGGGGCTTCCGGTCAGCAGTAAGCTATGATTAGTTAAGGTTGGGGGGAGCCAAAAGTCATACTCGGGTTTTCGATGGCAGGGAGGTGGACGCCCCTCCCCCCCGCGTTGTTCCAGGGTCAGCTGCATTATGTTTCCCCAGCCAGGGCAGGTCACAGGGCTGCACGTAACCCAGGGAGAAGAAGTCCAGCCACATGCCCGGGAAAAATGCACCCACTGCAGCTTCCCCGCTCCGCCCCCCTGCCTTGGCTTTGTCTTTTCTTGACGTCCACCTCCCGACTTATTCCATATTTCTTTTTTTTTTTTAAAGATTTTATTTATTTATTTGACAGAGACCACAAGAAGGCAAGAGAAGCAGGCAGGGAGAGAGAAGGAAGCAGGCTCTCTGCAGAGCAGAGACCCCGATGTGGGGCTCAATCCCAGGACCCTGGGATCACGACCTAAGCCGAAAGCAGAGGCCTTAACCCACTGAGCCACCCAGGTGCCCCTTATTCCGTATTTCTTTATTGCCTGCCTCCCCCTGGACTCGAGTGGAAGGTAAGCTCCTCCGGGGTGGGACCCTGTCTTCTTCCTCTGCACAGTGAGCATCAGCAGCGCTCGGACACGGGGGCACGTGAGCAGTCCATCGGGCAGGGGACACTCAACCCCTGGGGCATCTGTCTGCTCACAGGGTGAGGTGACAGTGGCTTTGGGACCCACCCTACGCCCTCTGCTTGGTTTGCTTCCTATTTAACAGGATATCTTTTTCCTGCTTCTGGGTGGTCTTCCTGGTGACGCTGTGTGATGGCCACATTTGTGATCGTCTCGTGAATATTACTGGGCTGTTGGGTGTTAGGCTGGTGGCACTTCCTGGCTGTTTGAGCTAGAGGGTTGCAGTCCAGAGTCACACCAGCGTCGCTTCTACCTGCTGCCAAGGTGTCTTCTTAGGGTCTCTTCTTTGGAGCGGGGATATTGGGGCATGAGGTGTGCAGGGAACCCCCCCAGGCCCCGTGCACCCATCCAGTGGGTGGCTCGCAAGTTGGACTAACACACAAGACACACTGGGGGAGGCTTCCACCCTCATTTGAAATAAAAATTCTGACACGTTTTATAAGGTAATCGAGAGAACGGGAAAACGTGAGAAACCTAAAGACAGAAAAAATGTGTAATTCCACTACCCAGAGAGAATCGCTAGCCGCGGGCACCACCCCTCCCAGATGCTGGACTTCTCATAGTGTGTACACACACACACACACATGTGGACACACATCCCCACTGCTCAGAGGATCTGATTTAGTAGCCGGCTTCCCCCCGCCCCCCCCATGTATGTAGGTATTTTTCATGCCACTATAATCACTGCACAAATAAAATGTTAATGCCTGAACTATATTCCATGAAATAGACTTATCAGTACAAGCGATCAACTCTATTTTGTCTGGCTCTTATTTTAAAATCATTTAACAATTATTGTTTTTTTTTCTGATTCTAATTTTCTTTTATTTATTTATTTTTTACTTTTTATTTTATTTTATTTTTAAGATTTTATTTATTTATTTGACAGAGGGAAAGGAAGCACAAGCAAGTGGAGTGGCAGGCAGAGGAAGAGGGAGAATCGGGTTCCCCACAGAGCAGGGGGGAGCTGGACGTGGGGCTCGATCCCAGGACCCTGGGATCATGAACCGGGTGCCCTCTTTTTTTTTCTTTAACATTTTATTTATTTAGGGGGCACCCAGGTGGCTCTGTTGGTTAAGCAACTGCCTTCAGCTCAGGTCATAATCCGAAGGTCCTGGGATTGAGTCTTTCGTGGGGCTCCCTGCTCAGCGAGGTGTCTGCTTCTCCCTCTCCCTCTCCCTCTACCCTTGCTTGTGCTCTCTCTCTCTCTCAAATGAATAAATAAAATCTAATAAAAGGGATTTAATTTATTTATTTGGGAGCATGCATGTGCGTCAGCTGGGGGTGTGGGGCAGAGGCAGAGGGAGAGAGAGAATCTGAAGCAGACACCGCCCTGAGAGCAGAGCCCAATGCAGGCTCGACCCCACGACCCTGAGATCATGACTTGAGCAGAAATCAAGAGCTGGACACTCAACTGAGTGACACCCAGGCACCCCTCTGATTCTAATTTTCTAGGAAACTGGGGATCTTCAGAAAATGACAAAGCAAAAAAACTCACCTGTAACAAAAGGAGAGAGAGAGAGAGAGAGATCCACCTATAGCAGAAATAGCTTTTTTAATTAAGAAAGAAACACAGTGGTACTTGGTCTTCTCTTCAAGAAAATTTGGGCTCCCGACATCAAATACACGAGAAGGAGCCTATCCCTCCTGAGCCAGCGCACACTGAAAGGACCCTCCCAGGAGCCTGGGGGCACAGGACTGTCCTCTCTCTTGCAGGAAGTCTGGACACTGGCCTCACTGCTCTGCATCCCCCAGCCCTGCAGGGGCTCCCTGGTCCAGCCTGAGCCTCAGGCCTCCCCCCTCCTACCCAGTGCCTGAACCTCCACACCCCTCCCGTCTCAGTCTAACACGTCTGTGTGAGCTCCTGGAGGACGGGGGTCCTGTGTCACTCTCTCCTGGCCGCCCCACAGCCTGGAGCAGAGAGCTGTGCAAATAGCAGGGGAAGGGAGGGGCGGCCTGAGCGTCCTCTTTCATTCCTTTATTCCTCCAGCCCACATCATTGCACAGGGGCCTCGAGTCTGCCAGGCTGTTTTAGGCACAGGTTATGGCAGGAAGCAAGACATGGGGTCAACCTTCTGGTTGGAGATAAAATACTACGAAGGTAGACTGACATGTAGATAATAAAATTGTGAAGGTAGAGAAGTAAAGAGGAGCAGGAGGCGGGGGTCAGGATCTGCACCACTCTTTGATGGTGGCTGGGAGGAGGCGTGTTCTTGTTGGGGGAACTGCAGGTGCAAATGTCATGGGGCACGATTATGCTTGGCATTCCGGAGGAACAGGGAGGAGACCCCGGGCTGGTGTGGAGCGGAGTGCAGAGGCTCTGGGAGGTGGGGTCATGGACAGGTGGCTAGACAACCCCCCCCCCCAGGGCTTTCTGGATCTACTCTAATTAAGAGTGATGTTCTAAATAATTAACTGACAAGTGTGACCAATGAGACTCCTGAAGCAGGTCCCAGGTCCCCCGTCCCTTGCCCCAAGTACTAAACTCTTAGTCATTGGATCATGGGGGAGAGTCAGGTGTGGGCCCCACCACTGGTCACAACACCAGCCTCTACACTGGGGACGCCTCTGCCTCGTGCTTCTGGGGACCCAAAGGGTCTTGGGCGGTGGCCTCGCGTCTACCACACTTCACGGCAGTGAGAATTCCCCGTCTGGGATGTTCTGCTGGGTTTGCCTCCAGGGGCACTACAAGCCCTAGGCCGGCTGATTCCATCTCCTGTCTCCCCAACTTCTCCCGGCCCCCTCGCCTTCTCTGGCCTTCTCTGCCTTTCTGACCTCACTGTGCAGACCGAGGGCGAGTGAGCCACCGGGGCTGCACTCAGTAGGTGTTCAGGACAAGGGAGCCTTGGCTGCCCTCCCCACGGCGCCCTCTCGAGCACCTCAGCAACGGGACGGCCGCCGTGGTTGGAAACCCGCGCCTCGCCGGCCCTGGGGGGGAAAGGCCACATTCCTGGAAGAAACCCACGCTTTATTTGTCTATTTATCTATTTACCCGGCCACACAGCTATTTATTTTCGACTCCAGCATCGTCTCATTAGGGAGGCACCAAGAAGGAAAAAAAGTGAAATTGATATGGGGTCCTTTTCAAGTGGGGAGCGGGCTGCCTGTGGCCTCTGGAGGGAGGCAGCCTTCTGATCTCCTTCCAGTGCGTGGGGGCCCTGGGGCTTCTGCGGAGCGTTTTCTAAGCTCCCTCTCCATACCAGGCCAGCCACCTCTGTCCTTGACCACATCAGGGGAAGGCTGCACGCCGCTTCAAAGTCCGAACAATACGGTGCAATTGGAAACATGCGTGTTTTGCAAAGTATCAATTTAGCAGCTGGGTTCAGTTGGCCAGGCTGGGCAGGCCAGCTGGCTCAGATTCTGTTGGGGAATGCGATACAGCCAGGAGTCCAGAAGGCCCCGGGTTTGAATCCCAGGTTTGGCACTGGCAGGCTTGGGTGAGCCCCTGCCCCGTTCTAGGTCCCGGTTTCCTGTTCAGCTAACAATTCATGGACAACCAGCCGGGAACCATTATGGTTGATTGCTTGGTTCCAACCATAGGGCGGACCCAGAAGAAGAAGAGTTTCCAAGGATAAACCTCAGGACACTGGGCAGAGAGGGCTCCTTACATGTTATAAGGCCCAGGTCTCTAATGGGATTCAAGCTGTATGTCTCGGGAAGCAGGAAACCCAACTCCAAGCAGCTCATCGGCTGAGAAGTCTGGAGCAGGTGGGGTCTGGGGGCAGCTGAGCCAGACTGGGGTTCCCAGTCTCGAGCAGAGTCTCCTGCTCTGTCTGCCTCTGGGTGTTGGAGCCCTCATTGGGCTGGGTTGCCTCATGGCAACAAAGTGACTGCAGGGGTTCCAGACTTTGCTTCTGCATCTCTCCTTTGGTTAAAGCAAGAGAACGGGCTCAGCGAACAGAAGTCCTGAGCCTTTCTGGTTGGACCAGCCTGGGCCAATCACACATGGGTCGGGGAAATATTATTTCTTGTTAGTTCTCGTCCCTTAAGAATCACTCTGGTAGGGGTGTTGACGTTATCATGACAGGCTCAGACCGATCCGACCCCATTCCTGGAGCTCTGCAAGAGGTCAGCCCCATGCCAACCACGTAGCTGCCACCCGTGGGGAGGTTGGGGCGTCCCCCCACTCCTCGCCACTGTCCTGCTCCGTGAAGATTCGAACCTGCTATGGGGGCTGTTCCCGTCGTCCGTCTTTGCCCAAGGGTAGAATGCAGCTCACAGCCGATGCCCCCCGTCCAGGTGCTAAGCCCAGGCCTTCCGTTCAGCTTCCCCTCTGGGGCACTGTGGGACCCGGCTCCTGAATGTGGCTGACCCTGGCCAGATGACTTCCGGAAGGTGGCTGCCACGAGGCTGTTTGTTAGAGGAACCGTCCCGGGGTGGGGGCACCCAGAAGCTCAACTCTATCTCTAGTTTCTCCCTAAATTAAACAGCTGCTTTGTTGGACTTGATCTGTGCCTGTGGCTCTGAGACCCGAGGTCAGAAAACCCCGAGAGCTTTGCCCCCTAGGGCTTGCCGAGCAGCTGGGCTCCAGAGGGCACGGGCTGGGTCGTGATCGGCTCATGGCAGGCAGGCAGCCCCGCCGGTGAGGGTGCTCACGGGGGCTGGGTCATCGGGGTGGGCAGTCCCGTCTCAGTTTGGCGGCACAACAGGATGAGCCGCTCCTGGGCATGTCCAATGCTAGGGACCTGCTTCGGGGTGACAAGACCCGATTTTCAGGTCTGGCTTCTCTGCCGCAGGCCGTGTGCCCTTATGCAAGTAGCACAATGTCTCTGAGCTCTGGCTTGCTCGTCTGCATGGTGTTGTCAGGGCCTGTAGCCCGATTGACTCAGAGGGCTCACGCCAGGAGACCCAGCACATGCTGCCACGTCCCCATGGCCGCCCTGGCCGCACCATGCTTTCAAGCCCCAGGGTGAACATCTACCTTCTGCTGCATTGAACGCACCATGAGGGCTGGACCACGTGGTAGCAGCTGTCAGCTCTCCTGCCCCCTTTCTGGCTGCCTGGGATCCCAGCCCCCTGTCTGGGGCACATGACCCAATTCAGGACCCTGGTGGGACTTTGATCCAGGAGCTAGTGTTGCCAAGAAGCAGGAATCGGGGCAGAGGTTGGGGGTCTGCCAGGTTGCGTGCAGGTGGAGGGAGCCACGTCCAGGGGCTTCTCAAGGCTTCCAGAGGCTCCAGTTACGTCAGACCCCCACTTCTCTGTAACCTCTAGGAGGTCATGTCTATCTGTCTCCTGGTGTCCGGGTGAAAAGTCAAGGGCAGGTGACCGTTCCCCGTAGCACTTCTAGGCCGGGCTTCTTGGGCTGCTTTCTGCCTGGGGGACATTCCTGAAACTGGGGTGTTCAGGCTGGAGGAGAGCCTGGGAGCAGGGGCTGGAGGTGCTTCCTTTGCGAGGGGGGCAGACCAGAGTCAGAGGGAAGCTCTACGTAGCGAGGTTTCAGCTGGAGGTAAGAAAAGCTTTCTCACTGTTGAGCATCCCTAAATGGGATGGCAGCCCGTACAGATCGGGAGCCTCCTGTCCCCAGGGCTATTCAAGCAGAGCTTCCTTCTCCAGAGGAGCCTTAGAGCAGCCCCACGCCTCTACCTGGATTTTCCTTGCTTCCTTTTCAGTCCGGCTTGCTCATCTCTGCGGGAGGAAGGCCCATGACCTCTGCTGTCCATGCAGACTTGGCAAACTGTCCCTGACGTCGGCCAGACTCAGGCTGGCGGGGCGTAGGCACCCCGGTCTCGCTGGCCTTACATGGCATTGTGAGCAGAGCCCCCTGGCCCCTAGACAGGCCAGTGTGAGGCGTCCGGGAGTCAGCTCTCCAGCCAGGGAGGTGGGCCCACAAAGATGGGCCCAGCTAGACCCAGAGAGTTCTGCGTCCTCACAAGGGAGAGCTTTTTTGTTTCAGTGGGTGAGAAAGTTCACAGCCACCCAGAACCACACAGGGGGACATGGAGGTGCTGGTCACGGTCTGAGTGTCCCTCGAGGGCTGGGGTTTGAGGCGTCTGTCCGTGTAGCCATCCACCTGCACAGGTGCATGGGGGGGTGGGGAGGGCCATCCCAGAGATCCGGGGGCTTCCGGGAGCTGAGGGCCGTCAGGGGAAGAGGGAGAGGCTTGCTTTGTGGGCTGGGGGTCTCCCGGGGCGCACGCAGACCAGCAGTGAGGACATGGCCCCTTTGCTGGCCCCAGCTGGGAAGGCTGGCGGGTGACAACTCTGACTCCCAGGACAGACTCACGGACAGGATGGGGTGCGGTCTTCCTGTGGCTTCCCAGGAGCAGGTCCTAGATCTGTCCTGCACTTTAGGGTGGACTCAGGGGCCTCCCACCACAGAGAGCACGCTGGCCTGCTGCTGGAATCATTGAAGGCATCATCTTTCCCCCTCCCTTGGGCTACAGTCTCTTCCTGTGACCCTCCCTGCCCAGCTAGGGCCTCCTTCCTCCTGTGCCCCCAGACCTCCTACTGCGATCGCCAAGCTGCCAAGGATCTGGCTTTGGAGTCAGATGGGGGGAAGCATCATCACTTTCCCCTCGAAGGGGGAAAATGACACTTGGAAAGTGAAATCAGGTCCACGCCCCTCATGGGCTTCCGGTGGGGCCCCTAGAGGCTCACACCAGGCACGATCGGGAAGCAACGGCTTCCTCCAGTGTCAGCAACTTAGGACCCCAAGAGTGGCTTCCAGGACCCGCCCGGGGCCCCCACAGCAGGAGGGGGCTCACACGCCATTTCCAGATGCATCACTCTCCTGGGCTCCAAGTTCTGATTCGGAGCGTGGAGTAGTTAAAAATAACCTTGTGGCAATCAGGAGACACCCCCAGCGGGGATCTCTCTGGGCTGCCTGGCAAGAAGCAACCAGAAGATTTGACGCGTTATTCTCCCCACCAGATGTGACATAAATCAGTCCAACCTCGGGAGCTTGGCTCAGAATATGGAGTAGCTACATTATTTTGCAGGCATCTGAACTGGATGTTACTACAAGACATGGAGAAATACGGACATCCGTGTATCGTTTCCGTAGTTCCAAGTCCCCCTTGCCAGATTTCGATTTCCGTGCCCCGTGAGCAGCAGTGGAAACCCGTTCCAAAGCCCTCACGGTGCTCCGCGTTGTGTGTCTCTCGCGGGGAGGTCAGGCCACCAAACTGGAATCAGGTTGCTGCGTTCGAGCCCCTGCTCTGGATTGGCTCCATCCCAACCCCGACACCTCCTGTCCTCTGTCTGGACCTCGGAGAGGCTGGCTCAGATGCTGTCCCCACCCAGGGCCCATCCGGGGACCCAACTGGAGGAGTTTCGGTCTTGAGCCTTGGTCCCTCTCTGTGGCCACCATCATTTCTGAGGTCCCGGGGATGCCCCCATTTCTTGTGAGCACAGCCCCATCCCCCATTGGTCCCGAGACTCCCCGGGTCCCGCAGCCCTAGGGTGGCTGTTTCCTGGAGCCTGAGCTATGCCCCAAGCGGTGTGTAGCTAGTGACAGACATCAGAGGACTCCCCAGCGATGCCGGTCTGCCTGCAGCCGGAGACGTGTCTCCAGAGGAGAGATGCAGGTGTTCTGGGGAAGCCCGGCGGGAGACGGCTGTGGGGTCGGACTGTGGGTCGGCCCAGTCTGGCCCATCTGACCGATACGGCGGTCCCACCCCAGCAGTCCCAGACCACATCCCCAGACACACCTGAGTGGGGCCCATGACTCTCTGGGGGATTTGGCGGCTGTCCGGGGGGATGTCCACGTAGGCCAACCATAAAGGCACTCACCACCGTTTGTAGCTCACGCCAGTGCTTTGTACCCTCAGGACACACGGACGCTGGCTCCTACCTCCTTCTGAGGCTGGGGGTGGCACAGGTGCGCAGGAGCAAGGTGATGGCAATCCCGGAGGTGCCCGTCCTCTCGTGCGCAGGAGGGACTCCCACCCCTCAAGCAGCTGGAAGGAGAGGGGCTGCAGCCCTGGAAATGGGCCACGTGCCTCACCTCTCCCAGCCTCGGTCTTCCCAGGTGCAAAATGGGACAATCACCCAAATCCCGGGCGCCCACCAGATCCCATATACGCAGGGGGTACACATGTTTCTGCTCAAGCCATTGTGGGGCCTGGGGGGTGAAAACAGGCAGGGGGAATTCAGGAGACACAGCCCCCTGCAGTCTGGGGCGGGGAGGGGGGCATACCGGCCAACGTGCTCAGCTGGGGAATGGGGGCCAAACTCTGTGAAGCGAAATGAAAACCAGAGTTTCCTGTTCTGGTGTTTTCAGCTGCCTGAAGCCCGGGAAGGTGGGCCTGTGTGACTGTCTGGGTTTCCTGCAGACGCCCCCCAAACTGGGCCGCTGGAGGGAGGTGACGAAATGCCCCGTGGCTGATGTCATCAGTCACCTCTGCTGGGACTTCACCCAGACTGGATCCCTGATATTTATGTGCAGAAGCTCTCCACCCTCAGCATCACGGGCCGCAGGGGGTAGTGGTGGGGGGTCCGTCTGGGCTGCCATGGGGAACGGCGGGTCCCATGACACCAGGTTCCTAACCAGCAACGGAGAACAGAGGCCCCCCACCCTGTGTGTGCCACGGAGGTCTGCCCCTAGAACTGCACCCTGCACCCCCCAATTGGGAGCCACAGGATTCCGGGCCCTTCTGTGGGGGACTGGCTGACAGTGCCCTCAGGCGGGCTGGAAGGTGGAGTTGGGGTCTGAGCTCCCAGCTGTGCCCTGTTGGCCCAGGGAGAGACATGATAGACTTGAAACCTTCTGGGGACCCAAACACCAGGAGGATTACCTGACTGCATCCCAAGTCCTAGACCCTGGGAAGACCAGCTGTGTCCAGTTCTCTGGGGCCAGGTGGCTTGTGGAGGACTTCCCACCCATTATCCACTTTAAAACTTGCAATAACCCATTGAAACAGGACCATTGAAACAGGCTTTGTGGATCGTTTGCAGGTGCCGGGGGACTGCCCTCATGTCACACTCTTCCCATGCCTTTGTGGGACCCCGTATCCCCCCTCTCCAGCGGAGACGATCGCCCCTGGAGATCGTCCAGCCCACCCGTCAGTACCCAAATGATCACAACAGCAATTTACTCTCACAGCCGGGAGCCCAGAAGTCCAAAGTCAAGGCCTGGCAATGCCGAGCTCCCTCCAGATGCTCTAGGGGCGGGTCCTTCCTGCCTCCTCCAGGCTCCCGGGCTGGTGGACATGTCCCTCCTGTCTCCGCCTCCAAGATCACATGGCCTTCTCTCCTGTGCATCTCCCAAATTCCTTCTTCTTATCCCTCGACAGACCCAGCCTTCGTCCAGCACCTCGTTTTTCCTTGGTCCATCTTCATTTTGCAGTAGGACGTCTACAAAGTCCCGACTTCCAAATGTGGGTACGTTCACTGCACTGAGCGTTGGGACTTGAAGGAATCTTTCTGGATGGTCCAGCCGTTCTGGGGAGAGCGGAGCTGCAAGCTGCCCTCACCCCTTCTTTCCCACATCTCTCCGCTCTCCTGCCTGTGCTGCGGTTAATTCACTTGTTTCTGATCAGCACAGGGTCAGTTTTTGCTGGGTCCGTAATTTCCTTCCAAATAGCAAGGCCACCATGTGGCTGGGTCCTCTCCCATAAACCGTGCATGCCCGTCTGCCTGCCTGCGTCTCCCATCAGGCGTCGTGTGGCCACCGCCACCAGATGCCCAATCTGCCCTGAGAGTTTTCCCCAAATGGGGCCATGGCTGGTCCGTTCTCCCAGTTGTTTGGGCGAAATCTCAGCATCATGCTTTGCTCCTCCTTTTCTCACGTGTATATTCTGTCTGCCAGCAAGTCCTGTGTGCCCTTCTCCTCACTATGCCACCCCTGCATCCACCTGGTCTCTGCTGCTGTCCTTGGACAACATGATGACCATCCGCTCTGGCCTGAAGGGCTCCATCTGTGCCCACAGCCTACTCACCACTCAGGAGACAGGCCATTGTTCGTCTGCACAAGCCTCCAGTGGTTTCCTGTCCCATGCAAAGTAAGGCCAGAATCTTCACAATGGCCCGCAAGGCTCTCCCCTGCCTGGGCTCCTTACTGCACTCCAGGCTCACTCCTGCCCCAGGGCCTTTGCATGGCCATTCTCTCTCCTATATGTGATCCACATGGCTCTCTTCCTCTTCCAATCCTTGCTCAACCATCACTGTCTCAAGCAGACATCCCATTTAACAGTGGACCTCTGGTCTTGGCTTTCCTAGCCCCTAGCTCTTGCTATGGTTTTCTACACAGCATTTATTATCATGTGCCATGATAATGGTGTGTGTGTGTCCTTCTTCCATTAGGCTCTAAGCTCCCGAAAAGCAGAGATTCAGACATTTTCTGTAAGTTGCTAAATCTTTAGTGCCTAGAACATTGTCTGGCATGCAGTACGTGCTCAATAAATAGTGAAGTGAAAGACACATATTCTCTCCAAATGTATGACCTTTCAGGTCGGCCGGTCACCCGCTCCCAAGAGCCCCTTCTAGACTTAACTTAGAAGGTATCCGTGGTCAGACCCTGGGTGCGGCCTTGGAAGACCTCAGCCCTTTCCCAGCTCTGCACCCTTGACCTCTAGGCACTGCACACTCAGCACAGCTTTCCGCCTCCTCTCTCCTGCTAAGCCTGCTTCCTCTTAATATAGGGCCTGGGTCTCCTCCTGGATTCTGTGGCCTTGCCTGTGCAGTCTGACCAGTGTGGCCTCACCTTGGTCACCCACCTTTGCAAGACTTCTTTCCACTCTGCTCAATCTCTTTGCACGTACCTGGGACACCTGCCTTACCCAGCCCAGCCCCTCCTCGTCTCCTCAGGGCTAGATGTCCCCATCCCGACCATAAGGAAAACCGTGTGCAGCCCAATCACCATCTGTAACTCTGAGCACAAAGAGGTGAAGGTGGGTCTTAGTCATTCGGTGGTCCCTAGAACCCCACGCAATATGCCACCTCCCTTTCTCGCCCTTTCTCGCCAACGTCTCCCTGCCTCAGGGCATCCTGGACGAAATGATCAGACTGGACCACATCTCCAGTTAGTAAAGGCCTTCTGAGCACATGCCTCCACAGAAGATTACACGTGGCAGATAGTTAGAGTTGATGTGCGCACATTAATGTACTAATATGTTTTATACACATGATGTTAAATATGCTCCCATATGACCTGGTAATTTCACTCCTAAATATACACCCAAGAGAAACAAGGGCAGTGTATACATAAGGGTGTGCAAGTGAGTGTGTACAGAAAGTCTCATGCCAGAATGTCCCAAACTGGAAACAGCTCAGGTGTCCAACAGGAGAATAAAGAGACTGGGACAATGGAATACTTCTCGATAACAAATAAGAAAGAAAAATTATGACCATGCAATAATATGGGTGGATCTCAGAACCATTAGGACAAACAACGAAGTTCGTAGTCTACGATTTCATTTATATGAGATTTGGGGACAGGGCAGACTCAGCCGTGTTGACGGAAATTGTCAAGCGGAGAAGTATAGGGTGCTTGGATGTAATTTGAGTTTCAGATAAACAATGGATTTTTTTTTTAGTATAACTATATCCCAATATATATCTCGAATATAGCATGGGATCTATTTAAACTGAAATTATTCCTTGTGCATCTGAAATCTATTTGAAGCTGGGCATCTTGTCTTTGTGTGAGTGAAATTCACCACTCTAACAGGAAAGAAGGGCACTAGTGGGTTTTCTGGATGAATGGAAATGCTCTGTAACTGGATCTTGGTTCCGTGTGTGTGTGTGTGTGTAAATTAATTAAGCTCTTCACCTAAGATTAGTTAATTTTCCTGTGTAGAAATTGTATCCCAGTAAAATGGGATGAGAAGGGTCCTTTCTCAGCTTGATAAAGGTCTCCTATAGAAAACCTCCAGCTACCATCATACTTACTGGTGAAAAACTGGATTCTTTCCCTCTACAACCAGGAATAAGGAAGAGCATTTGCTCTCATCATTTCTGTTCAACAATGTGCTAGAGGCTCCAGTCAGGACCATTAGGCAAGAAGAAAAAAGAAATAAAAGGCATCCAGACTGGATAAGAAGTAAAGTCTTCTCCGTTTGAAGATGACATGAAACTCCAAAAAAATTCATTAAAAAATGATCTAAAATAATGAGCAAGTTCAGCAATGTGACAGGATACAAGATCAATATACAAAAGCCAACTCTGTCTTACCCACAATGAACAATCCAAAAATGAAGTCAAGAAAACAATTCCATTTACAGGAGTATCAAAAAGAATAAAACACTTGAGAAGGAATTTAACAAAAGAAGAGCAAAATCTGTGCTCTGGAAACTCGGGGAGCCTGAGTGGCTCAGCTGGTTAAGCGTCTGTTTTCAGCTCAGGTCATGATCTCAGGGTCCTAGGATCGAGCCCCGTATCTGGTGTTCCTGTTCAACAGAGAGCCTGCTGCTCTCTCTCCTTCTGCCCCTCCACCTCCTGGCTTGTACTCTCTCTCTCTCGAATAAATAAATAAAATCTTTTTTAAAAAAAGAAACTTAAAAAGACTTAAGTAAATGAAAAGGCAGCCTGTATTCACAGATCAAATATTTTATTACAAATATTCATTATTATTATAGATCAAATATTTTTAAGAAAATAATAATCTCTTAATTGATCTACAAATTCACTGTAATCTCTGCCAAGCTCTCAGCTGGCTTTTTTTGCAGAAATTGACAAACAGATCCTAAAATTCATATGACAATGCCAAGGACCCAAAATAGCCCAACAGTCTTGAAAAAAGGACAAAGTTGGAACACTTCCTGATTTCAACTTGCTACAAAACCACAGTAATCAGACAGTGCAACATTGGCATGAGGATAGGCTTATAGATCAGCGAAACAGAATAGGCAGTCCAGAAATAAACCCTGTGAATATAGCCAATTGATTTTCCAAAAAGGCTGTCAAGATCATCCGGGGGCGGGGGAGATAAGAGTCTTTTTAACAAATATCCTGCAGTATCTGGATATCCACATGCAAAACATTAAATTTGAACCCCTACCTCATATAATACACAGAAATTAACTCAAAATGTGTCAAAGACATAGAAGTGAGAACTAAAATCATAGAAGTCTTAGAAGGAAATATCAGAGTAAATCTTTGTGACCTTGTATTCTTAGAAATAACACAAAAAGCACAAGTAACAAAGGAAAAATTAGGTAAATGGGACTTGATAAAAATTAAAACTTGTGTACATCTGAGGACACCAGCAAGAAAGTGAAAAGACAACCCATAGAATGGGAGAAAATATTTACCAATTCTCTATCTGACAGGTGTCTGGTATCCGGAATACACCAAGAACTCTTAAAGACAACCCAATTAAAAATGGGCAAAGAGTTGGAACAGACACTTCTCCGAAGAAGAGATACAAATGGCCAGAGAGCCCATGAGAAGATGTTCAGTGTTATTAATCATTGGGGAAATGCAAACCCAAACCACACAATGACACACCACTTCACACCCGCTAGGATGGCTGTAATAAAAAAAAAAAATGGCAGATGATAGCAAGTGTTGGTGAGGAGGTAGAGGAATTGGAGCCCTCGTCCACTGCGAGTGAGAATGCAAAATACCACAGTCAGTTCAGAAAATAGTTTAGCAGGTGCCCAAAATGTTCAACATGGTGCAATATGTGATCCAGCAACTCTATTCCTCAGTATATGTCCAAAGGAATGAAAGCAGATGTCCACAGAAACGTCGTGCATGAATGTTCACACCAGCTTAATAACCAGAAAGTGTGAACAACCCTAAAAGACCGTCAGCTGAGGAATGAGTAAACAGACTCTGGTGTATCCATACAGTGGAATATTTTTCAGCCTTAAAGTGGATGAAGCACCAATACGTGTTTCTGTATGGAGGGGTCTTGAACACATGATGCAAAGTGAGAGAAGCCAGTCACAAAAGACCACATAGCACACGATTCCGTTGACACCGAAAGTCCAGAATAGGCAAATCCAGAGAGATAGACGGGAGGTTAGCGGCTGCCAGGGAGGCGGATGTGGAGTGACTGCCAGTGGGGATGGGGTTTCTCTTTGGGGTGATGAGAATGTTCCAGAATTAGATCTTGGTGACAGTTGCACAACTCTGTGAATATACTAAAAACCACAGAATTGTACACTTTGAATGGGTGAATTGTATGGTATGTGAATTATGTCTCAATAAAGCTGTTATTTTTTTAAGTATGAGAAAATAAAAATGAATGTGTACTCTTTCTTCCTACCCCATTGGCTTATCTTGTCACTGCTGGGTGTGTGGTCTGCTGAGTAAAGCCCAGCTTTCAGGCCCTTGGTGACATGGTCAGTCCTCTGCATCTCCCTATGTGCACCCTGTTGGTGAAGGGCCACCAAGAAGTTCCAGAACTTTTCCTCCCTGTGCTTCGCCTTTCTTCACCTTTGTGCCTCATTCACTCAACTCCAGTTTGATCTCTTCTGGGTTCAAAATGACTAGACCTTGAGAGGAAAGATCTCCTTGGTAGGCTGCCCCAGACCTTAGGATATGGCTGGAGTACACCATAGGTGGACAAGCGCACCTACATTCAGGAAAGCAGAAGGTTCGGGGTCTCCAGCAAGGTCCCACCCAGAGCACACAGCTGAGGACCAGTGGGGGGAGGGGAAAGCTGCAGCATCTGTCCCACAGATAAGGGAGGCACAGAGTGTCTCCAGATGGGACAGCCCTACCGTGGGCTTCTGACTTCTGCTGGACCCGTTGAGGGCTCCTGTAGGCTCAGGAAGGGACCAAATCTTTCCAAAAATGGGTAACAGAAAAACGGTGCTTAAGAAGAAAGTTACACCCGAGGAGCCGAATTCCTGTGGAGTCTGTTGAGGGAGAGGGCAGCCCGCCCTGGGATCCATCACCTTGGGAATGACCTCAGAAGAGACCGAGCTGCCACTGTCTCTGTGCAGCACCCCGTAGCAGTAAAAATTTCACAGTGGTGTTTAGACATACACTTATTTCTAATCACCCAGGGTTTGGCTCTGCGAAGCCAGAACGTCCAAATAATCAAAAACACTTTAAGTTTTGTGGGTTTGACATTCACTGTGATGGGGACATGGGTGAGGGCAGTGAGGAGGCTGGAGTGCCCGGGGAGGGGTGTGGAACATGGGTAGGTCTGGGGAATGGGAGTGAGCCATGCATTAAGTTCTGCTGGCTCAAGGATTTGCCCCAGGTCACACCTGTAAGGTTCTAGAAAACCTTTTATCCAGATCAGTCTTTCTCAACCTGTGGTGATGCCCCTACACCCCACCCCCACCAGGGGATATTTGGCAATGTTGGAAGACTTGTTCCTTTGTCACAACTCAGGTAGGGAGTGTTACTGACCCGGAGGAGCTAAATACCCTACTATGCACAGGACAGCCTCCCTGCTTGCCCCCAACAAAGAACGACCGAGCTTCAAATGTCCACAGCAGCCTGATTGAGAAACACCCATTCTATCCCAAGCAGTGATAAGGCACAGACCCTGGCAGATGTCCCCAGGGGACAGCAGTTCCCCTACTGCACTGACATGGGTTAAACACATTGTGTTCTCTTTCTGATGATAAAAATGATACACACCTTTCTGGAGAAAGATGGGAATTGCAGAAAAATACAAAGACGAAAGGGAAAATCACCTGCCATCCCGGAAGAGCCCATGCCAAACCTTTTGGGGAGACAAGCTGCCTTCACCACAGTTGGGCCGGCAGAAGGCTGATGAATGGCCATTCAAAGCAGAGGAGACCATCAGTGTGATGTGGCCTCATGGTTTATACTTGTCTTGAGCCTCAGGATATAGCTGCACACTCAACCGGCTTGGTTACTGCCTGGGGCAGTGGTGGAGACCCTACAGCAGGAGCGGAGCATGTGAGTCTGGCTTCATGGAGGTCCTATAGGGTGGTAGGACCCTTCTCTCTATGTCTTCCAGTCTTCGTTTCTATGGATGGGTGGGTGGATGGATGGATGGATGGATGGTTAGAAGGATGCGTGGATGGATGGATGGATGGGTGGATGAATGGGTGGATGGATGGATGGATGATGGATGGATGGAAGGATGGGCGGATGGATGGACAGAAGGATGGGTGGATGGATGGATGGATGGATGGGTGGATGGATGGGTGGATAGAGATAGAGATTAACAAAATTGGGATTCTATTGCTCATGCTGCTTTGTAACCTGACTCTATACTTACTAGCACATGCATTTGAGGATCACTGCATGTTGATATTTTGTCAGATCTCAAAGATCCCACCTTCCACCTCAGCCCTAGGGCTTGGGCTAAGAAAAGAGACCCCATGAACAGGGAGGGAAGGGTGTTAAGGTGGAGGTGTGAGGAGTGGCCAGGCCAGTGACCTTGCTGAGCTCTTCAGGGTCCTGTCATTTTTGAGCACAACAGAGATGAACCCCCCAGGCCTCTGCACCTGTGACAGGCAGGTAAGGGTGGACATTGGAGCCTCCTAGTAAGGGCTGTTTCTGTGGAAAGTGTTGTCCTAAACAGCAAAGCTGGGCCCTTTTTAGGGGCTGGCACCTCTCACTCCTGGATAGTGGGGTTGGTCAGGGAGGCAGGTGGTCATGTGGTGGCTAGCCTGAGAAATTGGAGGGAGCTCTCAATTCTAGAGGTCACAGCTGGTCTGGAAATTCTCCTCTGACTACTTGTATATGATGGTGGCTCTTTTGCACTGGCAAAATAAAATCCGCTTTAGAAAAATCCCCAGGATTCTGGTGCTTTCCACACTGAGCAGGGGATTTCAGAGTGCACAGGAACGTGGACAGTCCTGATTTGGAAGTGATCCCAGCTGCCAGTGTTAATGGCATCATTTGGAGGTAACTTAGTCCTTTACGATAATCCTCACCTCCCCAGTGCAGGGTAATTCAATAATGATCCCAGAGATCATCTCGTTTGTCAAGGAGGAGGACATAACTGAGTGGAGGCTGATGAGCTTCCATCCAGCCCCATCCTCCAAAACCCAACAAATGCATTGATCTCCTCACCCATTCACCCATCCATCCTTTAGTTCATCTGTCCATCCATTCATCCATCCATCCATCTGTCCAACCATTCATCCATCCATCCATCCATCTACCCACCCATCCATCCATTAATCTGTTCACTTACCCATCCTTCCATCCATCCGTCCATCCGTCCATACATCCATCCACCCATCCTTCTGTCCATCCATCCGCCCATCCTTCCATCCATCCATCCATTAATCTGTTCACTTACCCATCCTTCCATCCATCCGTCCATCCGTCCATCCATCCATCCAGCACAACAGGTGCTGGTGGAAGCTCTGTCTGCTTGGGGGGCTGGTCAGAGACACGGCCAGCTAGGGGAAAGGTGGGCTAAGAAGTTGGACACCCTGCAGGGACAGGCCAGGAGGTACTTGTGCTGTCAACATACACCGGGACCTGCACAGAGTAGCTGACTGGAGGACTGGGGTTCCCATGTGGATTTCCCCAGTGGTCAGGCCTCTGAGGCAGTTCCTGGCCCTGCTAGGCCATGGGCCCTCTGTCTCCTGTGGCTGCACAGAGAGGGTCATCCGGGTTTCGTGGGGTCTGTCTCCTGTGCTGGGTGCCAAGCTGACGCCAGACAATTCCCTAAAGGTTTGACGCTGACGCAGCCTCTGTGGGCCTCGTGGCCTTGGGTTGGTCCCCACCCCTCTCTGGGGAGCTTAGACAAGGTGATTGAAAACACTGGTCTCAAGTCATAGGTTTACATGACTGTGACTTTGGACAAGTGATCAGCCCTTGCAGTGCTCAGTCCCTTGCCCTGTGCTGGGACAGCACAGCCCCTGCGGGCGAGGCCATGGGAGTGTCCTGGCAGCCTTGGTCACTGAGCTGGGGCTCAGGAGGTGCTCGCTGGGATGAGTCCCCTTGTGACATGGGTGGGCTCACGGGGCGCTGCTTCTACACATGGCTGCTACAACACAGTGTAGGTCGACTGTGTCGTGCCCCACTGTCTGGTGGGAAGCAAGTTCCGTTAGGCCTGTAAGGTCTCGCTGCCACCCTTTTGAGGCCAACCAGGTGGGGGTTGGAGGGCGAGGGAACTGGGGATGGCAGGTGGGTCACTGGTGGGCTCAGAGAAGCCTCTGGATCCGGCCCGAGTTGCACAGTCTCTGGTCACAGGAGGGAGCAGTTGTGCGAGCCCCTAGGACACCCTGGGCCTTCCTGTCACCCCACAGCAACCCCGAGAGGAAGGCAGTATTGCCTGGTTTGAGAGGAGGCTCCCGCCCGTCTGAGGCCCTGCGGTCAAGAGGGGACGGTCAGCGACTCGCCACAGGCTGGCACGGCTCGAATCACGGCTTCCCCCGCCACGAGGCACGTGAGCATCTCCTGTTCTCCGCGGAGTGGGGTGCTCGCGCTCGCACCTGCCGTGCAGACATGAGGGGCTCCCGTCCCGCGCACCGCGTCTAGAGTGACCGGGGGCGCGCCGAGCCCGAGCGCCCGTTCACGGAGCACCTGCTCCAGGCCCCTCACGGGAACGAGCTCTTCGTGGACACTTTCCATTTCAGGACAGTGTCGGCGTAGAGACGCGGGGCCGCCGGCTAAGTCGAGGCAGCGTCGGTCACCTGAGCCCCTGCTTGCTTCGGCCTCCTGCGGCACTTACCTGATCTGCCACTTCTCTTCCGCGGCGGCCGACGCCCAGGACCCGTTCCCGTCCATCGTCACGTCTCCTCAGCTCCTCTCGGCTGCGATACTGTCCTTGCTTTTGAGAGTTTGTCGGACGCCCTGGTCGATCTTGCGATTAGGGCCGTGGGTGCAGGAGGAGGACCTCAGAGGGGAGGTGCTGTTCTCGTCCTTACCAGCAGCATGACTTTCGCCGTGACGTTGGCCGTAACCGTTCGGCTGGGGCTTGTATGAACTTCTCCCGTGGTCCCTTTGTCACCGAGGAGCAGAGAGTGGGCCGAGCTGGCGTGGCCGTCCTGGGGTGCCCCGTGGGCATGGGCAGATTCACAGCAGCCGTTGGTGCCAAGGTCCCCAGCCCTGCTGGTGTGGCAGCCGCTGGCCCCAGACTGTCGAAGCCATCTGCCTGTGGGAGAGGACCCCACCCTGTCAGGCGTCGTGGGGAGACGTGGCCGCCCTGCTCCCCACCTGTCCCGGGCTGGAGTCCTAGTCTCCGGAGGCCGGGAGCTCATTGTTATTTACGGGGTGGCCGGGTCGTCCGGTGTGGGCACACAAAGGCCGACTCTGGGCCGGGCCACGCAGGCCGGCATCCCCGGCACATTCCCGCGGCCCGTGGCCCGGCCGGACAATAGCGCGCCCTCTCTCCTTTGCGGGGCCGGCCTCTGGGAACAGAGCGCTGTTGACAGCCGGAGCTGCGCTCACTCCCGAAGAATTCCAAAAATGGAACAATGTACGCCTGGCCTGGGCCCCTCGGGCCGCTGCGGGGAGCGGGCCCCGGAAGGCCGGGGTTTGGGGCTGCCTTTGTCGCCGTCTGGCTGGCTGGCATTTCAATGGAAACCCAGGGTGGGTTGGGTGGGGGGGGGGGAGCAGGGTAAAAAGAGAGGAAATCGAGAAAACCCAAGTACCCTGTAAATAATCCAGGGGTCCTCCGGCTGGATGTTCCCGGGGCGCAAACACCACCATCCCTGGGGTCAAGCAAATCGCGAGAGCCGGGTGTCTGTGGGCACCGACCCTCGTCCTGGCTCCACCAGCGCACCCTCCTGACACCAGTGAGTAAAGGAAGGCCTCGAGGGAGGAAGTGACTCATGGAGGTCACGAGGCTCGAGCGGCAGAGCGAGGACGAGGGGCTGGGGCCCGGCATTCCCACCCCCCAGCTCCACGCTTGCGTCTCTGTGTCCTCCTGAGGAGCTCGTGTCCCCAGCCGGAAGGGTGGTGACACCACTGCTCACGACAGCCCTCCTGCCACGTCGCAGCCCTGCAGACGTTCCGGAAGGCGCCCTATGGCTGGCTGGCAGAGGGACCCCGTGGGAGATCCACCTCCATTCACCCAAACATCCATCCGCTGACTTGGGGGCTGGATCATCCTTTGTGGGGGCTGAGCTGAGCACCACGGGCTGTGGGGCCTCTGCCCACCGGACGCCAGGAGCATCACCCCCTCCGCCCACTCTCAGCCCGTTGTGACAACCACACGTCTCCAGGGGCCTCTGGCCTTCTGGGCTACTGGGAACCACAGGGCAGCTTGCCCACAACAGAAGGCCACTGCTCATGGGTCTGGAGGCTGGAAGTTCTAGGTCAGGGCTCCGGCACAGTTGGCTTCTGGTGGGGACCCTCCTCTGGGTTGCAGACGGCTGACATCTTGCTGTGTTGTCATTGGACGGAAGTGGATAGGGAGTGCTGGGGCCTCTCTTATAGGGACACTAATCCCATCCCAGAAGCCCCACCTCGGGTTCTCAACATTGGGGCGGGGGACACAAATGCTCAGACCACAGAGACAGTCATTCCTACATGCCACCTGGGGGCAAAATTCCCCTTTACCCCCACCTGAGAACCACTGGATTATGTTATTTGAGCCTCGTGATCACTTATTTTATTATTATTTTTAAAAGAGTTATTTATTTATTTGAGAAGGACAGAGCATGCCAGCGAGCAAGGGGAGGGGCAGAGAGAGAAACCCAACCAGACTCCCTGCTGAGCGCAGAGCCCGATGTGCGGCTCGATCCCATGACCCTGAGACCATGACCTGGGCTGAAATCAAGAGTCGGACGTCTAACCGACCAGGCCCCCGGGTGCCCCAGCCAATGGCCCCCGCTAAGCCGTACCCGCGGGTCACCCCAGTCTGAGCACCAGACACATGAGTGAAAGGTTCCAGAAGGTTCCACACCCAGCTGTTCAGGTCTGCCCAGCTGAGGCTCAAACGACTCAGAGCAGAGGCAAACATCATAGCTGCACCTCACCCTAATTATCTAAAATCCAGGATGACGGAGCAGCGGGGGCTGTTGTGCATCCTCGAGGTTGGGGCTGATTGTTATACAGCAGTGGGTCATCAGAAGCAGCCTTGCAGCAAGCCCAGGGTGACTGGGGCAGGTCCACATGCTGGCTTTGGCTAAGAGACTCAGGGCACAGGCTCAGGTCAACCAGAAAGAGCCGGGACCAGAATTCTACTCCACCATGCTTCCAGAATCCCATCTGTCGGCCTCTGCACCAGTCATGGATACCCATGATGTTGGCGGCTCACATCTGTTCCAGCTTCTTCTAACCATAACACACAGATTTTCATGGGTGAAAATCAGTTCCAGAATTCGGTGGAGCTGACTCTATCCCTAGGTCCAGAGATGGATGCTAGACCTGTGCTGGGGCACTAAGGACCAGTGAGGGATAGCCCCACGACTTGGGTCCAAACTCTTAGGGCAATAAGCTCTCATTTGCTTGGACCAGAATAAAAAAAGAGAGGATTGAGTCCATGTGAGAGTGGTACCAACATAGAGGAAAGCAGACGTGGGGGACAGTGGGAGAGAGACACCAAGTTCTGAAGATGGGTTCCTTGAACCAGCTACCCCTGATGCTGTTCTTCCTCAATTGCCCTCTTGCAGGACAGTTTGAGTTGACTTTCTGCACTTGCAGCTGAAAGATTCTGGACCAGCCCTCTTCTCTACCCAACAGTAGCCCCCCTTGGTCATCTAGGAAAAGTCAGCTGGTGTTGCAGGGGCTTAGGACCCTGGTCACCAAAATTTGATTCAGCTAGCCACAAGTTCAGAGCCCTGGAGGAGGGTCAGAGCCAGGTGCCTCATCCCCTTGAGGCCATCAGCATCATTATCCCAACCACTCCTGTCACCCCAACTCTCCTTGTCACGAAGCTCTGCCTCCTCTCTTTCCTTCCCTGAGTCCACATCGTCCCCAGGAAGTGCTTGGGATGGGGCCTCATAAAGTGAGAAACGAGGATGAAGATGCCTGAGGTGGGACTTGAGCCCTCATCCTTGGAGATGTTTGGATTGCAGGACCCGCCAGCCCCATCTCCCCAGCCAGGTGTTCCTCTGGACGTTTGCAGAGCTCCTGGAGGCCCACGAGTGGCAGGTGGCAGGTGTGGGCAGTGGGGTCTTAGGAGAAGATGTCTGCTGGTGGCACAACATCTGGCCGATGGAGTCTGGAAACCTCAAAGTGTTGCCAGAAGCTCCATTGGTCACTTTTGCAGGTGGGGAAACCTACCCCCATTGGTCCCCCAGATTCTGCGGGAGGTCGGGACACGCTGACTCATCGGGGAAGACGTTCCCCAGCAGCCTCCGTGTACACACGCAGAAACGTGGGTGGGTGTTTGTATACGTGAGCACATGCACACTTGAATGTGCACGTGTGCAAGTTCATGGAACCAGTGAGGCAAGGGACACATTCTTTGACTTTCCAGGGCTTTCCAGAGGGCCTTCTCCCAGCCAGGGGTTAGGGGACAGTGTGTGGGGCCAGAGCTATGTTGTGGACTTCACAGCCGTGTGGCGAGGTTGGGAAACCTTCCCCAGTAAGTCAGTCCCATCGCAGCCTCACAGCCTCCACTGTTTGCTGCTGGAGGCAGGAGCGCTAGGGACCCTGCTGCTCTCCACGTGGCTCTTTCTTGGGTGCGGCAATCCCAGCTTCCGGTCGCCCCCTTGTCCTAGCTCACTTAGCTCTCAGAAGGGCCAAGACCCACGGGGTCTTGGGGCTGTTTTGCTCCGAGAAGTCCCGCTTGCCAAGGGCCCCTGTCATTCTGTTAGGGCGGTTACTCTGTGTCTCCCAGCTGCTTGACACTCTGCAGGTTGCAGGCATTTCAAGGGGCCCTTTCCATCCTCCCCCTGGCTGCCCTCTTGGCCCATGGCCTTGGAAAGCCCCCTGGGTTTGCCCTAGAAGATCAGGTTGCAGTCAAGGTCTTTCCATGTATCTGGCAGCACGCTGCCATGGCCCGTGCTTTGCAGAAAAGCTGGGCGTCCCCGCTCCCTCGACTCCCCCGTGGGCGTGGGCCTGGCCGGCCACGGCACAGGAGCGCCAGGGAAGCGGCCGGATGGCGTCACCGCATGCAGAACAATTGGACGATGACAATGGAAGGAAGGTGAAGGATCTTGTCTCAGCTCTTCCTGTTTTTGTGCACAGCTGACTCAGATGGGCACGGATGACCCTGCCGGGAGAAGGCCCCACAGCAGGAGAGGCGGCAGGCCAGGCCCGGGCTAGCTTCGGCTCCGTGCCCATCTGTGTCGTCTTCTGCACTCCAGGCCGGGCAGGGGCAGTGGGTGTGGGGTGGGGCCAAGGGGCCCCTCTCCGGGAGCAGGGCAGGCTCAGCCTGCACCTGCTTCAGGCTGGCACTCTGTCTGGAGTGGGGAGTGGGCAGCGATGAAGGCTGCCCATCAGGTGACACCCGCCCTGGGTAACCCCAGCCACTGAGCACAGTGAGGGGCCAGACGGATGGTGTTTCCGTAAGAGAAGTGCTGCCATATTCTAGAGTCTGGGAACACTGTGGTCTCCTGCCTTCTCCCCAGAGTGGAAGCCTCCTGACCAGAGTCCTTGTTGGTTTCCTTGGCCTCTGCTCGGACCTCAGTGGAGAGGGGAAGGCACGATGCCGGGGGAGGCTCCTTGAGGTGTCCTGAGCTGCCCCGTCCCCCTGCTGCTGGACAGCTCCCCTTCTCGGGAAGCTCTCTGCACCCCCCGGCCTCTCGCTGCCCTGGGAGCCCTGTGGCCTCCGAACTTGGGTCCGTACAAATGCCCTTTGAGGGTTAAAGAACTTCCCCCGCACGCCACCAGAACCGTAATGAGGCATGATGTAGGTCTGTTTATAGCAGCTTTGCTCATATTGGCCCCAAATTGGAAGCGACCAAGATGTTCTGCAGCAGGTGGATGCGTAAAGAAACCGTGGTCCATCCAGACGGTGGAGGTGTTCTTCAGCACGGGTGAGAAGTGAGCTACCAAGCTGTGAGAAATCACGGAGGAGGCGGAAATGCATATGACGGTGGAAGAAGTCAATCGGAAAGGCTTCATCCTGCGCGATTCCAAGAATATGACATTCTGGGAAAAGCAAAACTACGGAGACAGTAAAAAGATCAGTGGTTGCCAGGACGGGGTGGGGCGCGGAGGGCGGGATGAACAGGTGGAGCCTGGGGGACTCTTAGGGCAGGGAAAGTCCTCTGTGGGCCGCTGTAGTGATGGACACAGACTGTGTGCCTGGCGAGACGCACAGCATGGGCAACACTAAGCCTGAGCCCAGGCGTCCACCTTGGACTTTAGTTCGTAACAATGTATCAATATGGGTTCAACATTTGTAACAAACGAGCCATACAAATGCATGTTAATACTAGAGGAAAGGGGGGATGGAGAGGAGGCAGGTGGGAACTCCCAGCTTTCTGTTCAGATTTTTTGTAAACCTATAACTGCTCTAAGAAATAGTCTACTAATTAAAAAATAAATAAATAAACTGGAGCCCCCACGTGGCTTACCGGCTCCCACCAACGACAGCGACATGCCTCCGCAAGACCCCTGAAAGGCGTTTCCCTCGGGTTCCCCATTTGCTGAAATACCGTTTATTCTAAGTTACAGAAATGGAGCAAATATAAAATTAGGATAAGCTCCTCTGCCGACAGCGCTAACACAGCCCTTCAACCAAAACTAGTTGACAGGCCACACGCAGAGCCACGAGAGGTGATGTGATTCCAGGTTGAACGTAGCAGCATATGCTCAGTGATACTGAGCCGGACCAGACAGACGGGACGGGAAGGGCTGCCCACAGGGTGCATGGGGACAATCTGGGGTGTGGCTGCTTTCTCTGTTTTACCACTTGGGACTTGGCCTGCACCTGCTGGGATGTCACAGGCCTCCCGGGCGTGGACACAGCGTTGCCCTGGACGTTCTGCTCCTGGCTTCTCTCATGGCCCATATTGGAGCAAGGAGGGTGCCCTGGCCTCCTTATTGGCCTCCGGCTGCCAGCTTTGCCCCTTCCGGTCCATTCTCAACCCAGCAGCCAGGCTGGTCCTTTGTAAAGACACGAGACCCAGTCCTCCGCAGGTTCTGGCCCAATTCAGAGCAGCATCAAGTCCTCGCAGCAGCTGAGCCATCCAGCATGACCTGCCTATCCCTGTGCTTTCCTCTGCTCCAGCTGCATGGGGCGCTTTGCTATTCTCTAACTCTCCAGTTGTGCTCCTGCCTCAGGGCCTTTGCATTGACTCTTCCTTCTGCTGGGCATCCTTTCCCTGTGATCGCTTCTCAAATCACTTCCCAAAGTTCTGGGTCTCTCTGGCTCTTCTCACCACATTGCTTGCCGCATGGTGCAAGGGACGCCAGGCAGGGTTCCTGTCGACTTTGCTTACCTAGGGACCCTGGAATAAGTGACCACTGGAGAGGTGTCTGGCCACATGGATGGCAGGTAAGGACTTGCCTCGGAGAGAGGGACTGGAGGCAGGCAGAGGCTGCAGGAGGGAGGAGCAGAACCCCGGGGTGGGCCTTTGAGCCAGGGTGGGAACACCGCACTCCAGCTGCTGGGAGGTCACAACCCCCTGACTGCCCTCTGACTCTGAAACTTGCCCTGGGCTAGCGCCACTATCCAGGAGACTTCTGGAGCAAGCGATTTGTTCACTGACATGGCAACATTTCCAGAGGGCTGGCTGGCCCAGGGTCTTTGGATCCTGGGGTGAGTAAGATGCTTTCAGAGTCCAAGTTTAGGTTGGGAAGTGGGGCTTGCAGAGACAGGAGGGGACGGTGCTGGCTACAAGAACTTCACAGGTGCAGCTAGCCACCTGTCCCTGCTGTACTCCAAAGGTGCTCCTCCCCTGGGCTGTGTCCCCAACCCCCACCCTGTACCCCTGGAGCCATTAACCAAACCCTCTGGGCCCTGCCAGTTTTCCTCTTGTGCCTTTAATATCAACTCTCACCGGGCAGGGTGCTCCCCATCTCCTGCCTTGTCTTCCCCCAAACCAGAGGCTCCTGGAGATCAAGCCCTGAGGTCTTCAGTGTCTTCATGTCTCAAGCAACTGGTACACAGCAGGTGCCCAGAAAATGTGGATAGAAAAACGGATGTGTGGCTGGCTACAGAGTGAGCTAATGAATGACTGAATTCCAGAGGGAGGCCCAGTTTGGGCAGAGTCGCAGGGGTTGAGGAGAGGAGGGGTTGGGGGTCTGGAGAGCCCCCGCTCTGAGCTGAGATCAGCTAGGAAAGGAGGAGGGCTGACTGAGCCCTGGCTGTGTTCCACGCCTGTCCTGCATCCGTGGCTCCTACCCTCCGGCCGCCTGTGTCGGTGGATGCCTGGGTGCTTCCAGTGCCCAGGGGAGTCCCTAGCAATTGGTCGCAGTGGGTTTCAGTGTCGGTGGCCCTGCAGGCCTCGAGGACCCCAGGCCCCGGGACTGTGTCCTGACCCCCGGCTGCCCTGTGGTGGGAAGCAGTTTTGACTACACTTCTGGCCCCCCAAGTCGCCCACATTTGGGGTCTCTCTGTGCTATCACCTGCTTTAATTTCCTTATCCTCCCAGGGGAGTATCCTCTGGGAGGAGTCATGGACTCATCGTGTTTCCAGCTACTGCAGGCACTGGGGAACCATGGGAGGCTTAAGAGCCAAGGAGGAACTGGAGGAAAGGCCATCCTGTGACTTTTGGCACATGCTTGGTTTTGCAGGTTCTTTGTCTTTACTGAGAGCTCAATGTCAACTGCGCACACCCCGTGGCCCAGGCCTTAGAGCCCTCTGGGGGATCAAGGCACAGTCCCACTCTGGCCCCACACCCCCTCCCCGGGAGCACACCCTGTCACTCACCGAGTGTTTGGGGGCCCCTGCGTGCGGAGGACCAGGTGGAGAGCCGGCTCCAGCCCGCTGTCCGCCAGGAGGCGGGGTGCCCCCGGGGCAGAGAGAGAAGCCTGCCTCTCTCTTTCCTGGTCATGGCCCCTCTGGGGCAGCGACTGCAGAATCCTTTCAAGTTTGACTTCGCAGGTTGGGTTTTGTACGCTGGACTCTCTAGGCTGGCCCCAGGGGAGGCCCCAGGGAGGACCTCTGCTGGGCGCTCAGAGCTGCCCAAGCAGCACTGCCCACCCCCACGGCCGCCTGCTTTCCCACTGCCTGGGGTTATTCTTAACTTGCCCAGCCTCGGGCTCCAGGGCTAAAAATACCACCTCCGAAGGCCTGTGGGAAGCTGCCTCGGGCTGTTCCGGTGGTTGAGCTCCTGCCTCCCGGGCCATGCGCGCTGCTGCGGCAGGGAGGGCAACCGCCCCGCTAGGCCCACATTGGGGCCTTCCTGTCCACTTCAGGCCTGACTCTAGAGGCCGTCCATCTCCAGGGAGGGTGGCAGAACCCAGGAGCCTCGAACTCCTGACTTCACAGCTGAGGAAGCCAGCTTCCAGAGGGAAAGTGCGGTTCCTGAGGTCACGGTGTGGGGCCTGGTCCAGCTCTCCCCTAACCAAGGGGTGTTTGGAGGCAGAAACCTTGACATTGAGCTTATCAGTGGGCTCCTTGCTTCTCAGATCAAACCTTATCTTCTTCCTGAGCCACAGAGTTTCTGGGCGATTCTCCTGCCTTCATTTCACATGCTCACCCCCATGAGCCTGGGTGTGGGGAGGCAGAGTGTGCTGTGACCCCACTGTAGGGATGCGAAGACCAAGGCCCTGAGGGGTCAGCTCAAGGTCATAGCTGTGAGGGGCCAGGCAGGGCAGCAGCCACTGGTCCCTCTGCGCCCGTGTCCACAGTATCTTGTGGTGCCCCCTTGTTGCTCATGTCACCCTTCTTGGGCCCGCCCCCCTACATCGGCGGGTGACTGAGGGCACTGTGTTCTCAGATGGGAGGTCCTCGCCCCTGGGAGTCCCAGGGCTGCGTCCCCCTGAGTTGGCCCACGGCGCCCACGGTGGCGGGTTGCACCCATTAGCCTCATGTCCCCAGCGACGACCCTGATGGGTGAGCATGAAGACTGCCCCGACAGGCCACACAACGTGCCATTGTATTGGGCCCAACTGGGGTGGGTTCATTAACCACCTCTGCCCGGGTGGCTTAGTGGGCCCCGGGCGGCGCCAGGGGCAGCTCTGGAAGGTCTCTGGGTCCTTCCGCAGGGCTGGACAAAGGCCCCTTCTCTGTGTTCTGCTGCTGCCCTGGGAGAGAGGCCATGGGTACGATGCCCACCTCGGGGCTCTGAGGAGCAGCTGGGCGACTTCCCGGGGGGCAAGATGGCTCCAGCGCTCCCTGGCTGGGCGGCCTCAGGGTCTGCCCTCCCAGAGCCTCAGTGAGCACTCCCTTGCCCCCATGGAGAGGCAGGTCAGGGGTAATTGTGAGCAGCTATGCTCAGGAAAGCCCTCGGGGCTGGGGACACACGGGGTGCCCGATGCTCTGTGAGGCTCGGGGACATCGAGGAAAATGAGTGAAGCTTCCTGACAGGGGGCCCGGGTGGGACCAGGCCAGGGCAGGGGAGGGCAGGGGCCAATGCGGTTCGCCCATGTCAGTAGGGCAGGGCCCCTCACCCTGGGGCTGGGTGGCCCACTGTGTCCTTGCTCCGGCTGCTCCCTCTGCCGGTGCGCGACCCCCGCCGGGCCCCGGGAAGTGTGTTTGCTGGGCTGTGTCTGCCAAAGAGGGGTCCGCGGAGCTCCTTAGCCAGGGGGAGGGCTTCTGACTAGTTTCCTCCGGGCCTGGATTTCTGCCCCTGGCTCCTCCTGAGCCACGCAGGCCCCGTAGGGCCCATGGGGAGCCGTGGGCAGAGAGGAGACCACCAGGGCCGGCACGCACAGACGACATGCCGCTCCTCCAGGAGGACAGAGCCGAGCAGGCTTGTGCCGGAGGGGGGCGGCAAGTCTGGCACCCCATCAGCCCTCATCCTGGTCCTGCACCACGTGGGCCTCAGAATACCACGGCCCAGTCCGCAGCTGAGGGAAAGCTTTGTGGAGCGTGAGCGGAGTGGCGAGGAGGGTGCTGGCTGTGGGCTCTGATGGCCCTTGAGCCCTGAGCCCCTCGCTGGCCCCTCTCTTCCTACTGCTGCTCTCAAGGGCATCTGCCGCTCCCCCCACCCCAGTCTCTCTCTGCTGTCCCCTGCTCGCTGAACCCCCCTTCTCTTCTCTGCCCAACTCAAAGCACCGCACCCAAGCCTTGGGGACATGGTGCAGCCTCCAGCATTCCTGCCCTGTTTTCATTTAGGGGACGTCCCCCAAAATACCCAGCCCGCTGGAGGCGGTGACAGCCCCGGGGGCCCCCTGGGAATGCACTTGAAAGTCTTGGCTTGGCTGGGGCCTCAGGGCCGCCAAGCCAGCGGCTGGCAGAGGGTGTTCCCGGGATGAAAGCTGCAGCGAGTGCAGAGGCCGCAGGACGGGGCCTGGACCCACCAGCGGGGCTTTTCGGGTTAGACGGGGGAGTTGGTGGCGGCTCCCAGGCCAGGAGGGAGGCCTCAGGAATGTGGCAGCACAGCGCTGACACTCACATTTTCCTGCAGCCGGCTCCCAGCTCCGGGGACAGCAGGGCGGGGCCGGCAGACGGGGTCAGGGGACCCCACTGCGGGGCCTGAGTCCCCGGGGCTGCCTGGGTCAGGAGCCCTGCCAAGGAGCACCCCCTCAGCCTCTTGCACATGGGGGGGCACTTCTGGGGCCACGGCATGGGCCGAACTTGAGCAGAGCTCGGACGCTGAGACTAGAAGTGTCAGGGCCAGTCGAGGCTGGGCACTCCACCTCCCCCACACGGCTCGCAGCTGGCCGGGGATCTGGCTCTGAGATGGGCGGAGTGGGGTGGGGAGCCCGAGGTCCCACCACGGGCGGGAGTTCTTCCCAAGCACCCGCATCACCCCGAAGCTGGCCCCGTCCTAGGCAGAAGGGTGAGGTGACCAGCACTTCCTGTGGGAGCTACTCCCCTGGGCGGCTGTGGGCTGTATCGCTGTCCCTCCATCGGGGCCAGGGTCCCCATCAGTCACGTGGGAGGACCACCCCTGTCCTGCCTGCCTAAGAAAGGGGCCCCAGGTGCGAGGGTCTGCTCCCTGGGGGATCTCAGTGGCACCACGCTGCAGGGTGCCTGGGGGCTCAGTGCCAGATGCCCCTTGCCCACCTGCCCGGGGATCCCCCTGCTGCAGCTAAGGACACAGGCAGAGGCATCCTGCCGGCTGGTCCCCGAGAGCCCCAGCTGGCTTCAGGAGCAGAGCGGCCCCAGACGGCCCCAGACAGGAACCCCCCAGCCCCATGTCCCGCTCACGGACTCCGTACTCGCCTTCTGACCTCAAATTCATATTTGCCAAACTCTGGCAGGTGGAGGGGGTCCGTGGTGCGGGCCGGGCAGCGGGCGCCGGCCAGTCAGTTGCCGAGTCACCAGTGCAGGCGCCCCAGAGGCCAGCCTCTGCCCTTTGTGCTCCCCAGTGACATGGGAATCACCTTTGCCACGGGCCAGAGTCTGTGGAGAACACCTGCCAATGTCCCAGCCCCCACCCCCTGGGGCCCACCACCTCTCAAGGGGACTACCTCAGTGTCAGGGAGCTGGGACGAGGGGCGGGGCCTCTCCTGGCTCCTCCCATGTCCAGGGTCGATATTTGTTGGACAAATGGCTAAGTCCGGCCCGTGAGCCGCATCACCAGCCCCCACTCTCGAGCCCTCAGCTCATAATTCATCCTCTCATCTGCTGACCGGGATGCGTCCAGTCAGACTCACAGCGGCATCATGTTCTGGGTGCCCTTGGGAGAGGCCCTCTGCCTCTCTGGCCCTCTGGTTCCTCTTCGGTGAACCGGCATCGTATCACCTACTTGCTTAGAGGTCAGGTGAGACGCGGCGTCCAGTGTGAGCAGAGCCTGTCCAAGGAGCCTGTCCCTGAGCCCTCCTTCCCTGGCCCTGGCTGCCCGCCCCCCCACCCCCAGTGTCCCGCACTTGGCCCAGGACAAGCAGCGGGGGAGGGTAGCAGGATTTGGGTACAATCTTCTTCCTCCAGCAGCTCTTACACAGCATGGGGGTTGAGACGAGGCCATGAACCCCTGTGAATCTCACACGGCAGACTCTTCCCTCTCAGAGAGGTGGTGCCGGCCGTGCCTTCCGGCATGGCGGGTGGCTCCAGGGACAAGGTGGCCCAGAGGTGGTCCTGAGCTCATGCTTTGACCCAGCAGGTTGGGGACAGCAAATACGGACCGAAGAGGCCATCAGAGCCCTGGGACCAGCTCCCGGCCACACACCCCGACGCTGCTCACGGCCCCGGGGCCCAGGGGCAACGTGGGCCAACACCGCGCAGGACTGGTCCACCTGGCGGAACGTGAGGGCGCCCTCTTCTCTTTCCAGCAGTTGCTGGTCTTTCTTCTCACCTGAAACACTTGCATCCTGCACAGAAATCCTTTAAATAGGTTCCACATAAGGAGGCCTCCATGAAAATATCTTCAGGAAACACCCCCGGGGGGCTTCATTTATTTGTCAACATATTGTCTGATCGGTTGGGTCATTCATTCATTCATCTGTTCGTTCATTCATTCATTCGTGTGCTCGTTGCCCAGCAAGGATGTGCCCAGAGCACAGCCCTTTTGGAAATGCCTGGCAAGTAGGTGCTGGGGCTCAGGACCGAGGCAGGGGTGCGGCCCCAGCTCTCCCACCGCCCCAGAGAGCACGGACGCTGCAGCTGTGGGCCCATCCCCTCCCTTCTTGGCGTCTCGGGGCCCCCCTCGCAGGCAGCCGGCTGGAAGGGAGGCCTGACTCTGGGGAGGCCAAGCCCCAGGAGCTGCCTCAGGGTGAGCATTTGCTCGCCATCTCGAAGTCTGCAGAACACAGGCCTCGGGGAGTCGGGCTGTACCGCGAGAGCGCTTGGTCACAGCATGCCCCTGGGGCCCCAGTTTATCCCCCTCATAGCAGTCTTGGGAAACTGAGGCCCAGAGAGAGGCAGCCCTGGGTGCGGGGTCGCCGAGCAAGCCTCCAGCGCCCAGAGCCCCAGCCCACCCGCCCCCAAGGGGCCCCGGGCTCGGCTGTCCCAGACAAAGGCCCTTCTTTGAAGCGCCTCAGACAGAGCCCCCGGTTTCCGCCCCGGCCCACCGGGAAGCACCAGCCGCAGCAGCTGTCCCTGCGTGTTGCCCGCCAGCCGGGCCGCCGGCCTTGGCTTATTGTCGGCTTCCTTGCCAGAAATATGCTCGAACAAATGCTGTAAACAAACGGGACAATCACAGACCCTCACGCTTGGATTTCTCTCTAATACGCATCAAAGGGGTGCGGCGGGGCGGCCCAAGTGCCCGGCAGGCTGAGCAGCCTAAGCGGCCCCAGCGGGCGAAAGCCCCCTCAAGACCTCCAGCTGACCGGCAGGCAGGCTCTCCCCTGCCTCGAGAGCCCACGGCCCCCCCGTGCCAAGGCCACAGATACGGCCGGAGCCGGTTTGGCCCTCAGCCTCCTGGTTGTTGCTAGAGAGCGAGACCTCAGGGACCCTCCCACGAGGGGGGGCTCTTTGATGAGCTAGCCCCGACCTGGGGCTTACTCCACCTCTGGCAAATACTCGCCTTTTTATCCCAACAAAACCCTATGAGGTAGGGACTGTCCTTATCCCATTTGATAGAGAAGTTGACTGAGACCCAGAGAGGTTAAGCTCTGGGCTCAAGGACACACAGCAAAGAGTGCTGGAGCTGGGCTTCCACGCCAGGCAGTGGGCACCAGAGTGCCCGTCCTTGCCCAAGGGATGCTTGGGAAGAGCTGGTGGGGCAGCTGGCCCCAAGCTCTGATAAAGGAATAAAGGGGGCTCCAAACCATGCCCCCCCCCCCCAGAGGACTGTCCTCCATCACACAAGTCTGAGGGCGGGCTGTGTGTCTGTCCACCCGGGGATGTGGGCAGAGCCACGGCTCTCTCCCTCCACAGACCTTGGAGAGGACCTTGGAGAGTGTGACGGGCAGAAGGTGAAGGTGTGTCCCATCCCCCTGGTCATTCATATGTGGAGGCCCTGACCCTTCATACGCCCAAACAGGACCTCATCCAGAGACGAGGTCTGGAGTGACCAGTGTTCGCACAAGGAGGAAGGTGGACACGGACGCATCAGTTTAAGGGGTGAGCCTCCGGAGCGGGTGGGTAGGGAGGGGACCATCGGGTGTTGTTCCGAGCTGGGGCATGTCTTCGGGTCTGGTTGGATGTAGCCAGAGCAAGTTTTGGCGAACTATGTTTCTCTTGCTGTGCTGGGCGTTTGGGTGGGGGTGGGGGGTGGCTCTCTAAGGACCTGAGATCAGGCGTATTCATATATTTTTTTTGTTGCCAATATAATTTGGCACAAATGGGGATTTCTTCCATTTCAACCAAAGTCCCTTAAACACCTGCTATGTTGTGGGCACCACCCATTTGGCTCTTTTGATAGTATTAGGAACTTCAGCTGTAGAATCAGTGATGTATCTGTTTTCCCTCCTTCCTTCTTTGCGCCCGCCCTTTCCTCCCTCCCCATATAAAGAACTTAGACTCTCAGAGCCGGTCGCACCCTCACTCGGTGTGGCTGGGGCCCAGTCCAGCCCTTCCCCCTGCGGGAACCTCCCCCGGCTGGTCCCACGGCCTCCCTCTTAAGCCCTGCATCGGGCAGGTGTCCAGGGATGTTCTGGGCCGCCCCCTGGCCTGCAGAGTGCTTTTCTCCTGCCCCGGGGGGCCCACTGGGTTTGGCTCCCCTGCACAGGGCAGCATTGGTCCCAGGCCTCCGAGGTCTTGTGTCTGCCCCAGCCACCAGCCACCATGTGCTTCTCCAACTGGGGGCCCCACAGCCCACATGGGGCCAGGTTCAGAGAAGCCATCTGGCCTCAGTGAGCTGCGTCAGCCTCCTGGGGTGACAGGGTGGGGGGGTCCATGAGGGGTGAGGCGGGCTATGGAGCGTGGCCTCAACCGTGCACCTTTCAGCTCTTGGCCTCTCACCGAGGGTGTGACCTCTGAGCTCCCGGTAAAACTGAGTGGGAAGACCATTTCGAGCCCCACCGGAAGAGACCGTGGACCGTGGAGCCGGACTGCCTGGGTAGCCGTGGACTGTGACATGCAGTGTGGCCTTGGAGGAATGACAGCCTCCTTCTGCCTCAGTTTCCCCCTCTAAAATGAGAATGGAGAGGGCTGAATGAGGTGAAGGTGTGCTCGGCACGGGCATGCTGCGGGCATCCAGCCATGCCACCCCGGCCACCCCCCCGAGGCACACCGGCTCCAGCAGACCTGGCACTCTCCTGGGTGGGTGGCATTGGGGTTCAGCTGAGGGCTCCCCTGGGAATCAGAGGGGCTCGTGGCTACTCCAGGCTCCCCTCCTCAGGCCAAAGTGCTAGCGGTCCTTCAGCGACCTTGACCTCTCCAAGCTTGTTCTGTAAAATGGGGCCGATGGACACCTATGCATGGTGCTGCTCGAGGTCGGAGAGTGGAGCTGCTGCTTCTCTCCCAGGCTGGCTGGGAGTGGCCTGGGCACTCTGGTCAGCCATTAACGGCGGGAGCCAGGAACCCAGTCCGAGTGGCTGATGCACACTCCTTTCTAGCTGTTTCTCTGTGATGCACGTGTGGGGTGACCTGACGTGCCCTCTGCTCAGGCGCAAGGCTGGGAGCGTTGAGTGGTGGGAGGGCTTCAGAGGACTGAAGATCTGCCCCAGATTCACAGAAAGGGAGACAGTCCGAGAGGATCCCTGCAGAGCTGACCAAGGAGCTTTTGTGCAGCATCTCAAGGACTCTAGGTGCCTGTGAAGGGGGCAGCTGCTGACCAAGGGTCCCTGCGCTCCTCTCCAGGCCGGTGGGGACTCCTGGGAACTCTCCCCGGGAAGCTAGCAAAGTCCTGGGACATGATCGGGGTCCGGCCGGCACAAAGGCCTGAGCCAGTGGTGGGAACGGGCTGTCGGTTCCAGCCTCATCACTGTGGCCTGGTGCACGAGGTTGCCTTCCAGTCTCCTCCTCTGGGGGAGGGGCAGCCCAGGACCCCTCTGGGGCTGGTGCCCACGGCGGTCAGATAAAGCCCTTGACTCCAACACCACGGGGGCATCCAGGATGCAATTTGGCCAGACAAGGCCTCGCCGCATCACCGGACCGGCTGTCAGAGTCACTGTCGGATCGGGTTCATCCAATCGCCTGGTGCGCAGTGGCCCCCCCTCCCCGCGTGGCGCCCCACCTCACCCTGAGGGTGATTTCCTTCAGAGCCGCCGCACAGTCTGTAAGGTCTTGGTATCGGGTGGGAGCCCCATACACCCCATCGGGCGAGAAATCCTGGGGCTTTGGGGTTGTACCTGGCACGAAGCAGGTGCTTTTGGCCCCGTGCTGCATGAGCCCTGACTTGCCCACCGAGCTGTGGGCCGGAGCCGCGGGGTCAGCCCACTGGCCGCTGGCGTGGTGGCTCCGTGTTTTTCTGACCCACGGCACCGCGAGCCAGGAGAAGGCAGGACTGCGGTCGCCCTTCTGACCCTGTCTGGAGCCCCTCTCCTGGGCACTGCACGTGGGTCAGCAACCCCTTCCCTGGTGTGGGGTCTTGGTCCTTGTGTCCTGGGGTTGGGCAGGGGCTGGGAGCGTCGATACCTGAGTTCTGGGACCATCTGCCACTGGTACGCTGTGCGCCCTTGGGCGAGTCATTGAACTTCATGTGAGCGAAATGACCTGTGGCCGAGCTCAAATCCGAGAAGGGACAAAGGGCGCATTGTAAACTGTAAAGTGTTGCCTGATTCCCAAAGGGTGTGGGAGCATTGTGAGTCTGAAACGAACAAAAATGAGCAACACCCTCCACGTGAGGCAAGAATCCCTAACTGGTCCCAACGGCTGCGTCCATGCTGGGACCAGCCCCCTGCGCCCCTGCAGCAGGGAGGAACTCGAGCTTGGCAACGGCCTGGGCTATTCATCGCCAGCCGAGGAACCCCAGGCCGGAACCTGAGAGCCCGTGCGTGTGGATGCCCGCTATGTGCTTCCCCAAGGAGCACCCCCGTGGCCTAATTTGAGGAAACAATAGGCCTCAATCCATATTAATGACCCTCCAGGGACCTGCTTGCGGCCTTTGTGGTGTACCCTGGCTGTAATCAGCGGGGCTCCGGGGCTCTGGCCTAATTTGGAGGGACAGGTTTCATCATCACCCTTGATTTGGGTGCCCAAACTGACAGGCCACGGCCCTCTGTATGGAAGGACCACGACAGAGACGGCTGCTCCCCGAGCGGCTCTCCCTGGAGGTCTGGGAAGAGGGAGGGGATGGCGGAGGCAGCGAGGGAGGCGCAGGGTGAAGACGGGGCCATGGCCAGACCCCAGGGCAGGCCTGGGTCGGGTCTAGGGAGGAGGGCCCCGTGGGTTAGATCCGCCTGGGAGGAGGGACCTCCCCAACGCCAGGCACAGGCTCCAGCCTCCTGTGAGCAAGTGGCCTCCGCTGCCCCTGGCTGGGCTCCTGGGAGGGGTGGGGGGAGCGGCTGGCATCCCCAGGGGAGGCAGAGGGGAAGTGTTTGGCTGTCCCCTGACTGAAATCACTGAGTGGAATGTTTGCAGGCTTGGGCTGTGGCCTCCTAACTACACCACGGGAGCACTTCCCCCCCAGGTGGCGGGCCCATGACAAGTGTCCCCTCATTTTCTTTTCCTCTGCCCTCAGGGCGAGGCACCACTGTCCCCACATGCTAGGTGAGGAGGTGGGGCCCTAGGGGTATGGCTGGGTCATCAAGGTGGGCCCCCATGATGGGATCAGTGCCCTTACGAGAGAGAGGACATGGGAGAACTTGCTTGTCTCTCTGGTTTCTGCTCGAGGAGACCAGAGCCGTCTGCAAATCAAGGAGCCAACTCTCACCAGCGCTGGACCGGCCGGCACCTTGGTCTAGCCCTTCCAGCCTCCAGAACTGGGAGAAATAAATGCTTTTGCTGTACCACAGCCCCGGGCCGTGGTATTCTCTATGCAGCCCACGCTGTGATGGAGATATATTTGGGAAGTGCTCCCAGCAAGGTCCACGGACCAGGCTCCTGGTCTGCTCAAGGCCCCTCAGCCTGCTCAGGCCTGCGGGACACAGGACACCATCTCGTGTGTCGGCAGAAGAAGCCCTGGAACGGAGGTTCCAAACCTCTGTGCTTCTCAGGATGGAGTCCTGCCTCAACGGGGCGGCAGGCACACTACGCCCCTCATGGAAGAAAGGCAAAGATGGGGGGCGTTTAGGGGCCAGGAGGCAATGGCCCACAGCGCTGCCCTGGTTTTCCGTTTGCTTTCAGGACAAAGTCCAGAGTCGTCGCAGAGGCCCGCAAAGCCTCGGGCCACCCTACCCCAGCCCTTTCCCCGTGCCATCTCAGCCAGCGAGCCAGAACTGCATAAAGCGGGGGTTTTGCACCTGGGCTCCCTCTGTGACCTCTCGCCTGCAGGCTGCCGCGATCAGGACAGGCTCCTGGGAGGGCTACTGAGCTGAATTTGGGGACACACAAGCACGGGGACGGTGGCCCCCCTCGGCTGCCAGGCCCTGGAGCTGTAACACGGGCTAAGGAACACGGGGCCTAGAGCCACTGCCGAGGCTGCGGGCTGGCACCGGGACTGCGCTCCGCTTGGCGACTTTCTGGTTTGGCCCGGCTCCCCTCTGTGTCCCCCACCGGCTGTGGGTCAGGCGGACGCTCCTGTTGTGACCTTCCGGTCTCTGGAGCTTGCTGGCTACATCGGCTCCTGGCCTCGACCCACGACCCATCCACCTCCCACAGGCTGCCGGGCGTGCGAGTGGGCCTGTTTCTCTGGGGACATGAAGCTCGCAAGGGAGCCCTCGATGAGCTCCGAGGGGACCGACGACCAACTAAAGACCAAGAGTAGCCAAGAGTCGGGGAGAGACAGCTGGACGCAGGCGGCAGCCAAGCATGGTGGGCTAGAGCTGGGCCGGGGTGCTTGGAGGCTCCCTGGGGGCCCCCAACTTCCCAGAGGGCTGGTGCATGTGTGTGCGCACGCCTCTGTGTGTGTGTGTGTGTGTCCGGCCTCCCCTGGCCAGGGAGAGGCAAGCCGGCGAGATCCCGGTAGGGGCCTTGTGAGCAGGGTTCTGTCCCAGGGACTCAGAGCAGAGGGGTGCTGAGAGCAGGCCCGCCTCTCCCAGCGCCACCGCCCGTGCTGACCCCTGCCCTCCTGACCCCCGAGCCCCGGATCTCCAACAACTTCTTCCTCGTTTTGAACGGGGTCCACATTTTCATTGCGCTCTGGGGCCCTCCGTTTGCTGCCGTGTCAGCGGGGGCCCCCGCTGCCAGCAGACGCCCCTCCCTGCCCGCCGTGGGAGGCAGCGGTGACAGTACCCCTTCTCCCCTCGTCAAGGCCGAAGCGCAAACAAGGAGGAGGATGGCGGGTGAAGGCACGGGGTGGACCCGGCCCCATTCTGCTAACCCTCCACTTGGAAGTAATGCAGCCAACTGCTCTTGGAAAGGCTCTGGGACTCCGACAGGTGGGAGCTGTGGCTGCTTGGTCGGGGCCCGGGGTGGGGGTGGGGGTGCGGACGGGCAGGGGCAGGGTTGGGGCAGAGACCCCGGCTTCCTCCCCGGCCCCCTGGCCCAGCACCACCCTGCCCTGAGCCCTCCCGCCCCCAAGGGGACCCCCAAGCCAGCTTGGGGGCAGCAGAGTGGGGGGTGGGGGGTGCCTGCCGGCCAGGCAGGCGAGCCCACCGTCCCCCGTGGGCCAGGTGGCGCGGTGGCTGCGGCCGGCGGGCCCGCTTTCATCCCGGCCGCGGAGCCTGAGAAAGCCTGGGGGCGGCTTTATCTGGGCCAAAGCCCCGAGCGGCTCCTGAAAAGTATTGAAGGGGCATTACCCAGAGTGACACATTCCATTTCCCTCAGGCGCAGACAATGAGGAAGACCCAGTTAAGGATATGGCGCGGCCCTGTGCGCGGCTGAAGGTTTTTTGAGAAAAACGTAACCGATGACAATAGAGCACTTTGTCGCGGTCGAGGGCACTGGGGACGGGGCCGAGCGGCGGGCTTCATCATTACTTGTGATGAGAGGCGGTTTACTGTTTCTTTCTTCCCTCTGTCAGGGAGAACAATGCGGGGGGAAAGCGGAGGTTTCCCATTATAAATCACCATAAGCCCCATGGAAATCCCTCCCCAACCCGGGCTGTGAGCGGGCAGACTCTGAGCGCTGGGGCCCCGCCGCCCGTACTGCCTGCGGCCGGCTCGGGCCGCCCTGACGTGAGGGGGTGCTCCCGGCACCCCCCTCCGTGGGAATCGAGGCTCCAGAAGGGCTCTGATCTCCACCCCGAAAAGCAGGCGTATGTCGTGGAGAATGAGAAAGGAGAGACTTGCCCACCCCTCCAATTAAAGAACGGGGAGCAGAGACGCAGGGGTGCCTGGAACCTAGGCCTGGGGCCCCAGGGGGCCGGAGGGGCCCAAGAAAACGCCGTGTCTGGCTCAGCATGTCCAAGGTGGCGCAAGTGAGAAAGCCCACCGGGCTTTGTCTCAGCTCGCACTTTACAAAAAGAGAAAAACGGGTCTACAGAGGGGTGGGCACCTGCTCAGGTCACAGGCTCGGCCAAGGCTAGGACTGGGGCCTCCTGTCTCCAAACCCACTCCCCGGGAACTAGTGCACCCCAACTCTTGCCCAGGCATCTGGTGCCAGGAAAGCCCAGGGACCCCGGATAGCCTTCCCCGGTGCGGGGCTTTTCCTGTTGGCCTCCTACAGCCTCTCCTGTGAGCTGGGCGGGCCGCTTTGGCTCCCATCACTGCTGGGAGCGTCCTGACCCGGCTGGGACCATGCCTTCGGGAGTGGCAGGGCCATGTCCACAACTAGGGGCTCCTGAGCCCCCCAGACTGATGGCAGGGCCTCCCGAGCAGGGCCAAAGCCCATTGTTTGCCAAATGACAAGAGTTTTTGGATTTTAGAAAGGTAGTGGGGTACAAAGATCATCTCTTTGGCAAGCCTTCCAGTGGGCGCTTAGTGGTATCCCACATTCAAACCCACAAAACGCGAGTCCTCACCTGTGGGAGGCCAAGCTGTAGGTAAAATTGTGCTGCCCAAAATTTCAGGTCAGGTCACGTTTTGATGCCAAGAAAGTTGTAAGAAAATTCTAGAATGGGGAGCCTTTGGGATATGAGAGCCGCGATGTATGGGTCGGCACAGCCCCCTACCCCTGTGCTTCCATGTCTGGCCCTCTGCCCCCCACCCAAACCTCCTAAACACACATAGGACAGCTGCTGTGTGTCCTCAGCTTTAGCCCTGGGTGTCTGATGAAAGATCAAGGCCAGCCTCGGCTAATGACGGGCCCGTGGTCCTGCTAGAGCCCGGTTTGTCGACGTATAAGATGGAGGGACACTTGCACCTGCCTCGCAGAATCAGAGGACGTCAAACTCGGGGTGTGCTTGGGACCCAGCCTGGGACCCGTGGGGAAGGCTGCTGGTGGTGCTGCCAGTGCCCCGTGAGCCCCGCAGGTCGTGGCCTGGTTAACCAGGCGAAGTCCCAAGTGCTCCTGCCGCCCCTCATCCAGTCTGGGCTGCTCTGACTGGGCCCCAGCTTTTCTCGCTGCTTTATCTCCTTTTCATACTGTCTGTGCTCCTGTCACCCCAAAGTTCTCCGTTCCCATCTCTGATCTGTGATTTCTGACTCCAGAAATCATAGGTTTTTGTTCATGTTTCCTCCTCACCTTGGGATCCTTGTTCCCATCCTCACATGTTCTAGAACTTTCTTCCATCAGGGAGCAGCTCAGCTGTCTTCCGTGGGGGTGGCTCTCATGGACTTCCCCCGGCGTCCTTTTCTCAACATGGGCCAGATCATGGTTCAGGCGGGGTGTGTGTATATTGGTGTGTGAGCATGCACGCTTACGTGGGTGTGCACATGTGTGTGGTGCGAACATGCGTGTGATGTGAGGCAAGCGCACATGTGTGGTGTGTGTGCGTGTGTGGCATGCACACACGTGTGGTATTCGTACCTGTGTGTGGTGTGTGACACGAGCGCGTGTAGTGTGGGTACGTGTGTACTCGCACGTGTGCCTGTAGGCATGTGAGCCTGTGTGTGCTATGCATACGTGTGTGTGGTGTGCACGATGCTTGTGCGTGAGTGTGTGGTGTGTGGGTGCACGTGTGTGTGGTGTGTGCACTTGCGTATGCACGAGTGGGCGGGGGGAGGGCCTGAAACGGCAGCCGGCACAGGCAGCACCACCGTAAATCCTACCCCAGGGCCTGGAGCCTCCCTAACCCTGTGACGTTTTCCCTGCGTCTACCTTGCAGACGGGCGGTGAGGACACCTCCTTGCAGGGAGAACGAAATCAGCTCCCCTCGCTCCCCTGCCCTGGCCCACCAGGCACCCTGCGTGGCCGAGCTTGCTTCCACCTCAGCGTCCGGTCCCCGGGCACCACCTTCTCGCAGTGCAGCCGTGCACTGTGGTCCCGGCGGGAATTCTGGAACCAGGCTGCCTGCCTTCAAAACCCAGCTCTCCCCTTCCTAACTGTAGGACTCCGGGCATGTCCTCTTGGCTCTGGGTACCTCAGTTTCCTCATCTGCAGAATGGGGATGACAATAGCATCTCCCTCCGTCGTGAGCATCCAAACGGTGATCGTCCGCGCGAGGCGCTGTGTGCGGGTTTGAACGACACGCCTGCTGCCGTCCCCTTCCCAGCCTGGCCCCTGTACCTCACCTCCGGGTCTTAATTTTTCCTACACTTGCTGTTATGCATTTCTTGCCTGCCTCCCCTATGTGAACGAGTGCCTTCAGAGCAACACTCTGTTGATCTCATTTGCTGCTATTTTCCTGCTGCAGTGGCTGACCCACAGTCGACAGAAAACACTTGGATGAATAATGGATGGATGGAGGGAAGGAGAGATGAAGGATGGATGGAGGGAAGGAGGGAGGGGGAAAGGGATGGATGGACGATGGTTGGATAGATGGATGGATGGTGGGATGGACCACTTCCCCCGTACCTAGCATAATAGATGACACGTGACAAATGCTGGTCGATGCTTGCCGAATATTGCCTATTGATAAATTCATAAAACGACTCTCACCAAAAGTAGTTCTCTGCCCCTTCTGGTTACTTACATGAACCCTGTCTCGCTGAGATCACCTGTACCCCCAGTTTGATCTTTTTTGCCCACTTCCTACTTGTCTGGGCTGCCCCTGGCATGGGTGTCGGCCCCACCCTTCACTAACTCACCCCGTCCTCTGGGGCCCGGCTGGATGCACACCCCTCACCCCCAGCCCTCTCCCTTCCCACCACCAAAAGACCAAGGCGGCGACCATTTACTCCAGACGGTGCGTGTTTCATTTAAACTTTGGGGGCCACATACGGCTTCTGCCACAACTACTCAACTCTGCCCCTGCAGTAGGGATGTGTAAGCCAATGAATGTGCACTGAAACGTGAGTCCTCTGTACTTGTCATGGGTCACAAAATAGTATTCTTCTTTTGGTTTTCCCAATCATATGAAAAAGTAAATTTTTTCCAGACACTAAAAACTATTTAAACACGAATCTTAGCTCACAACTGCACATAAACAGGCAGCAGACCTGCTCTGCGGGGTATGGTTCGCCAACTCCTGATGTAGAAGAAAGTAAAGGAGGGACTCAAAAACAGATGAGCGTTTCCCTAACAGGAGGGGGCAAGTATAATTGCACCAAGTCTCTCTGTCGTTCTCGTTTGCAATTTATTTTTTAGTTGATGAGATTGAGTCTAGTTTTCATGGTGGTAGTCTTTGGGACGTTCACAGATAACGGGGTCTCCTCCTGAACTCAGGGTAGGGTTGCCCTGCCCCTGGGTGCAGTCCTAAGAGCAGCGTCTACACGGCCTTCCCTGTCATACCGTCCCCCAGCAGGAATCCCAGAAGCCTGTGTTGAGACCGAGCACCCAAAAGCCTTGGTTGTTGACTGACCAACGAGCAGAGACCCTGTGCCTCCCACTGAAGAGACAAACTTTGGCCACTGTAAACCGCCGAAGGTTAGGGGGTGTTTGTTACTGTGTCATGCACCTGTTAGACACCAGTTCTTACTTCTTCAATTTTTGGGGGGGGGGTCCCTTGTCATTTGCAATTGATTTATAGTACTTTTTCCTTTTTCAGAGCTGTTGGCGTGTTAAATATATCAACCCTCCAGGGGCGCCTGGGTGGCTCAGTCTTTAAGTGTCTGCCTTCAGCTCAGGTCATGATCGCAGGGTCGTGGGATCGAGTCCTGAATCGGGCTCTCTGCTCAGCAGGAAGCCTGCTTTGCTTCTCCCTCTCTCACTCCCCCTGCTTGTGTTCCCTCTCTCGTTGTGTCTCTCTCTGTCAAATAAATAAATCTTTAAAAAAATATGTATGTATGTATTAGCCCTCCACGTGGCTCTTCTCAGCACACCTCTTCCAGCGTTTACCTAAGTGCTGACAAGTCAGATTCCATTCGTTCGCGTACCTGTGGGTACATGAATCTACTGCTTTATCTCGAAAGTCTCACCAGGCAGTTTCAGTGTTTGAAGCTGGGGGTTGTTCATGTGTTGGCTCTGAGAGTTCTTTAATAAATGATTAAAAAAAGACAACAACCGGATTTGGCCGGAATGATGACAGTGGCTTTTCTCAATGCATGTGCTGTTAGAACCAGCTCCAAGGAACCAGATCCCGAGGACCCTAGATCAGGAAACAGTTTTATAGCTGGAGGGCGGGACCCTGGTGCCTTTGGGAGAATGGAAGGCACGTCAGCATCGCTGGCCCTGTAAGGGGGACCTGCTGGAGTCAGTCCATATTTCCTTAGCTTCTTTGCCCGTGGACCCCTTCGTCCGTACACCGTAACATGAGTATTGTGTGAACAACAGCGTATCTGAGCGGTAAAACTAGGGGTCCCATTACCGATTCAACAGGAGCTTGGAGCAAGGCCCAAAATCCTTTTGGATGATCTCCATGGCCATTGATTAACCCCCCACCGAGGTGGGTGGCCTTCCCTTCGGGCTGGAGGCTTGTTGGGGCACCCTCCCTCCCCAACATTCCCTGGGGACCGAGACCTCGGAGCACCACCCCAGGTCTTCGCTGCTGGACACTTGCCGAACTGCGAGTTTGCCCAGAGGACAGGCACGCCAGCTCTCCCGGAGTCACGGTTCTACACTCGGCTGGACGTGAGGATCACCGGGAGCTTTAAAAACCCTCCCGCCCGAACCATGCCCAGAGCAGACGCGATCAGGGCCGAGGGTGACCAGGTGACCAGAGTCTTGACAGCTTCCGGGTGATTCTGACACGCAGCCAAGTTTGAACACCAGCTTCCACGGAGGTGGCTCCCGCCCCCCTCTGGCCCACCCCAGCACCGTGGCTCGGTCCCATCCATAAGGGGGTAGGGTGGGGACTTTGCAGAACCCCGTGGGTATGTGGAATTGCAAACTTTGAATTTGGACACGTCCCACTCCTGGCGAGAAGCTGCACTCCAGCACAGCTGAAGGAAGGCCGTCCGCCAGACTGCGTGCCTCTCTGCCCAGGCTTATCTCTGGTAGGAGGCCGAGCCATACTCCTGCCCCCAGGGATGCTTGGACGCATCACTTTGTTCGCACAGGGATGCCGTTTCACTGTTATGCGGGCATTGCATGTCCACAGGATCTTGATAAGAAATTCTTCTTCAGCTCTAACGGTAGCCCCACATCTCCCAGCAGCTTACAAGTGACTGGAGAACGTGTTTCCCTTTTTGCATGGGCTGCCAGGGAACTCAGAGTCAAATTTGTCGCTGGGCCAAGCAACAGCAGAGAGGACCTTAAATGTGTGGTTGACCTGACTCCGACTCTACCTCAGCTTCATCTTAGGTCTCTCCCGCTCCTTTTCTTCGCCTACTGAAAACCATGCAGGTGAGCCGCTGCAAATGCCTTTTTTTGTGTGACCAAGGAGGGATGTGAAGTCACAACGAAACAAATGAAAGGCCGCGGCTCCTTTTCCTCTTGTTGAACCCTGGGTGCAGAGCTATCAGCTCGTCCTTCTCTGAGCCTTGCGCGCAGGCCAGCCCACCCGCCACCCGCGCTCAGGGCAGCCACTTCCCGGTGCGTGTTCAGCCGAAACGTTTTTCCCCGCGAGCCTTGGCCCAGTCTTCCATGGTCGAAGGCCCCTTGGAACGGGAGGCAGCCTACTGTGCACTAGGGTGAGCCACCTATTCCCGCTGGGCCTCGTTCCCCTTGTGCTCTATGGGCCCCCCTGGGTGGCGAGTCTGAGCCAGGAACTTATGGCTGATGCTCGTGGTGCCCACGCCTGGCTGATGAGGATCCAAGATCCCCCGGCCTGGCCTCTGTGTCATGGAGGACCCTGGGCCCTACCCTGGAGATTCGGGGATCCCAGTGGCCAGAGTGGACCAGTTTCCTCTGCTCCAACTGAGATGGGGCTGGCCTGGCCCTGCGCTGACGGCCTCCTGGGCAGCTGGCTCCACGGCCTGTGGCTAGAGACCCACACTGATGTTCTCCTCTACAGCAGGATTATTTGTGGTTTCTCTCCTAGGGTCTCTGCTGAGTGTCCCAGCTGAGCAGGCCTGGACACTGGCTGGAGGGCTGGGGCTGAGAGCTGCCTCTGGGAAGGAGCCCCTTCTAGAGACTTCAGCCCTGCCTTGGCCTCTCTACAGGGAAATGATCCAAAGACACTGAGATTTTGGGAGAGGGAGGAAGGGTGTGTTTGGGAAAAATGTGCCGAGGTCATCAGATTTGCTTCCAAAGAGCTTCTGTGGGAGGGTATGGGGCCAATGTGCTCCTTAAGGGTGGCTGGGGGAGGTTTTCTGTTGGTGACAATGCCCACTCCCAGCCCTGCTGCTGGCACTCGGGGCCCCGTGGGAGCCTTCAGCCCTTGTGCAGGACCTGGGGCTGAGCTGCTGTTAGCTCATCCCCCCGCATCCGAGCGCTGCCTCTGGCCCTGTGACTCATGGCTTGCTTCGCTTATCTATAAAATGGGGACAGCACTCCTGCCCACCTTGGGGTCAGGTGGGAAGGTCTGGGCTAGGGGTTCTGAAAACCAGAACAGCTGCCCCTTCTGAAGGGCGAGGGATTTTCCCTGGGGGACCCGGCATTTGGGGATAAGAGGTGTCCCCAGACTCAAGACACGCAGCTGTTCTGCTTTTAAGTTTGGAAAGCAACTGGAACCAGACTCACTATTAAGACCTGGGCACCTTACCCAATGGACAGTGAAGTAGGGCCTGCAAAGTTCTCGGCCATCGGGACTGAGTCATATGGTGAGTCTAATGGGCTGGGGTGCCCACACTGCTGGCGTGAAAGACTCCTGGGCCCCCCAAGCGACCAGGGCGGCCACGGAGGGCTGGAAGCCAGACCCTGGCCAGATGCCATGGACCTACGTTCATCCCATGACATGAATATGGAGGGTTGATGGTTGACTGGCACGTGCAGAGGTGGGCTCATGGGCTGTAACAACTCCTGGAAGATTTTCCGGCAGTGGGCGGGGAGGGAGGGAGGGAGGGAGGGAGTCTTTGAAAAGGCAGGGAAGGAACTTTGCTTGTTCTAGGGGAAGAGAGCAAATAACGCACTGGACACCAGCCCCGGCTCAGCCCCCGGCAGACATCGCTAATTGATCACAGCACTCTTGTAGCGTCTAGACGTCCCTGCCCAAAACAACCTCAGCCCAGCTTGTGGGGCCAACACCCATCAACCAGGTTTGCACGTGATACAGTGTGACACAAAATGCACTGGCCATCCCCATGCTGGACACGGCATGAGGCTCCATTCAGCACTGTGTGCACCAGCCTCCAGGGGCATGGGCCAGACCCCTGTGCTCGGTAGCTGCCCTGCTGTACAGGCTGAATGTGGTCTGACTCTGTCCCTGGGGCTGAGTGTCCCTCTGCTCTCCCAGGGATCTGGGTTTGCGGGTGAGTCAGTGTAGACCAGCCTTTCTCTGATTCTGCAGAGCCTGCGTATCACCTGGGGAGCCCTGCTCATTCTAACCCAGCAAGTTTGGGTCAAGCAAGGATCCTGCCTGGCCAGAGAGCTGCAGTTCCCCTCCCCTTTACCTTTGTAGAAATTTGCTAGACTTTGCTCCTTCCCTGCAGTTTCAGATTCCGGTTGGTACAGGTGAGAGAAACGGAGGGTGCTGTGTGTCCCCCTAAAAACGCTCACTCCTTTCCAGTGACTGGGTAGGAATCAGCCTTCTCCTGCATTTACGCCAGGCCTTTCTTCTTGATGACCAGCTCCCCTTCCAGTGGGCTGTGTGACTTCCAGGCCGGGTCATAAGCGTCCGCCTATCCCGTTCCCCAGTCAGCGCTCAGTCTCACTATTGACATGATCTGTTCAAGACAAGTTCAAGTGGAAATGAACCCTGCCTTGTGCTACGGGGGCAACCGGGTTCTGGAAGAACTCACAGGCCTGAAAGTATTGTCATGGTCACGTTTGGAAAATACAATATGCCACAGGCTGCCCTCTGGCCTCGACCATTCACATTCCTCCGGAGCCAAATTATACTCCTTTTACCTACACTGTTCCATCCCCGCAACTCTCATCCCATCAAGTGTTGAGCTCAAGGTCCAGGATCCCATGCTCTCCGTCAGCTCCAGGTGAACAGTGGGCTTCTGTTGTGGGTTCCTGAGCATGCCTCCTCCGTAGAGCTCCCTGGGTGGCAGCCATAAACCAGAAACCAGTTATCCGGCCCTCACACCTGAATGCAGGGCTGGGACAGGCAGAGGACAGCTACCACAGGAATCCCAGTGGAAATCCCAACACGTAAATATGGCAGCCATTGGCCCACAGCAATTCTGACATCTAGCCAGTCACGTGTTTTCAGTTGCCTGTTTGGGGCTCAGTCCCACTGCTTGGGAATGAGTCCCTATGGCTCCAGACTCTGGGCTCTGGGTTTGGCCCTC
>PISX010015264.1:0-50148 GCA_004024625.1 Mellivora capensis | reverse complement strand
ACCTCCTGGATTTTGATGCTTGTTCCCTTTGCCATATTAGGGAAATTCTCTACAATAATTCTCTCCAATATACCTTCTGCTCCCCTCTCTCTTTCTTCTTCTTCTGGAATCCCAATTATTCTAATGTTGTTTCGTCTTATGGTGTCACTTATGTCTCGAATTCTCCCCTCGTGGTCCAGCCTGCAAGAAAAGGAGGACATGAGCTTAAAATAGATACAACAACTCAGACCCCCAGCCCTGTAGTCATTTATTGCTGGGATCAACCATCTTTACACACAGATGACTGTTATTGATTTTGGCGACGATAATTATGAAATATGGACAAGATCAGTCAGAAGCATCCTGGGCATAAAGGGGTATTGATATCTGTGTGTTTATGAATAGATGTGACTCAGGCACAGGGAAGATGACTGAAGTCATGGCTTCAATGCTTATGAACATGAGCAATCTTCTGGAGAAAACACTCTTCAACCATTGGGCATCCCCAAGGGCCACTACCATGTGTATTTCTGGGAGACAAAGGTGGACAAGGGGCCTCTGGGATTATATGACAAAATGGGATTAGGAGCCTAACTGATCTTGACCCTAGGTTAACATGAAAACCTTAAGCATATTCTGTCTACTGTATTAAGAAAGGGGAGAAAAATCATCCACATGTGTAACAGCTTTCTTTTTTTTTTTTTTTTTTTTTGTAACAGCTTTCTAAAAGTGATTTCAATCCAAGTGGTTAAAATTATTAAGAACAAAAAAACAAAGTCTTGGCACTTAAGGCGTAAAATTATTTGAAACACTTCATTTCACAATGATGTTGAATAAATAAAGCATTGCTCTCCTTAAGTAAGGCCAGGTGTAGAAACAAATTACTTCCCCCCTCCCCGAACCCTTTTGGAGATTTGTACTTGCATAAGATTGTTTCCATATAGTACAAAGTGTGGTGGGGTTCTGACTGCTCTTTGGTAATTGCGATCAATATTAAATACCCAAGAATAAGTGATTCCTCACATGAATTAATTCCATGCAAATTTTAAGCTTAGATGTCTAACACCAAAACAATTAGCTGAATAACAGCCAAACATCTTTCTTTCTTCCTCTGTGGAAAGCATTTGTATTGCTGAGCAATTATTCTAAATTCTTAAGTCATCTAAGCTCTCCAATCTTGTTGCCAAGAGGAATTGACTGGACATTTTCTCTCATTTTAAAAAATTTGCTTGTTCCTCAGGTTAAGCTGTTTCATGTTTCTCTCCTCTTTTTTAATATAATGAATACAATATAATAGGTATAGATAAAGACCCATTTGTATGCTTCCCCAGCCACACTATCTCGTTTCTTACCCCAGAGATAACCTCCACCCAAATTTCTGTGTTGATTGTTTTGTGTGTATTTTAATCGCTATGTACTATTCCAGTGTATGAATACGCCGAGTTAACCCTCCATCCATCTGTTGATGGCATTTGGGTTGTCATATTGGTATAAACAATAATGACATCAACTTTGCAATGTTTGTTTCCATGCACATGTATCTAGAGGCATTATTTCTGGGTTTGTTGATCTCCAGCCGGGCTTTTAGTACAAAATGGCTCTTACTGTGGCTGCACCAATGTATGGTCTCCTCAGTGTGCGAAGATTGTCCTGTATCCTCATCTTCAACACACTCAATAGTACCAGGCTCATCATGTCAAAAATGTTGCCAACCCCACAGTGTTGAAATTGATGGGTTTTGTTTGCATTTGTTTGACTATTAGTCACATTGAACAGCTGACCATATACTCTTGCCTCCTCCGCGTGTTAAAGCCCATATGAGACAACAGGGAATGATAATAAGCCGCAGTGGGGGGTGTCAAAGGTTTCCATGGTTAGAAGTTGAATTCTTCAAAAAATGAGGGAAGTGACTACAAGTTGAGGAGACGTTAACAGTGAGGAAAGGGAGAAGGTGTCAGGAACGTCTCAGGATCAAGAATATGGAAAAAGTGGTCTGAGAGGGGGCACCAGGTCACCGGGGGCACCGACCACCAGAGGAATGTGGTTCTACTTCTGAAGGGCTGAGAGGGCAGGGGGCCAGACAGTTTCATTAGGACACAGCCAGGTTCTCATTTAAGGCAAGAAAAGAAGTAGAAGACAGGGGAGTTTGCTGATTGATGATTGGAAGGTCCAAGGACTGGGCTAAAGAATTTGGTTAGAATTAGTCATAGAGGGAATAGGATGGAGATGAGATCTGGGAGATAACAGGTATGAAACATGGCAGGATTCTTTTAGAGGAGGGTAGAAGCCTGTGTAGTGGGATGGTCCTTCCCTGAATGTCCTCCCCAGCTCCTGGGAGAGTGTCTGGGCCTGTTGCTCTTCCTCATGTGTGGTACCTGAAACACGGTGCCTTTGCTGAGCCAACACTTCCTATGCTTTCTATCCCCTAGGAGACCCAGCTATGCACACCCAGAACCTCAGTCAGAAGCACTTGATAATCTCTGCTTTTAGAGTAGGGTTCACAAAAGGAATTTGGAATTTAGAAATAAAATTCACTAAGGTGCTCCCCCAAAAAGGATTTAAAAAAATATTTCTGTTTTAGCTATATAAATATGAGTTATTTTGTTTTGAGTTCAGCCTTTATCAGAAACTTCACAGGAAAATATTTTTATTTATTTAAACATGGCTTTCCACTGGGATTACATTCTATGCAAACATCAGTTCTGAGTGACCCAGAGATTGTTTGTCTTCGAATACTGCTTAAAGTAGATTGTGTTTACTTTATGCACATTAATCTACAACTGAAGTTCTATATTTGGGGAACATTTGTTACTAGGAGTACTCGATGTTTATAAAAAAATCAAATTTTATACATTTTACCAAAATTTGGTGCTGGTGAAAAAATAAGGTTTCTGTTGTTGTGTTGTGTCAAATTTGTAACAGCAAAGCAATTGTAGGCATTTGAAAAATAGCCAAATCAGAAACCTTCTAAATCAATAGAGTACTCGTAATTTCTTGGTAATTAGTGGAGACTTCCAGTTTGCCAAGAGTCAGCATTGACTTTAGACAAGGAGTTAAGACTGGAACCCATTTGGCCCAGTGCCCCACATCACATCAGGTGATGGAAAGGCACATCTTGTTCCCACATTTTGCCTGTCACCATGTGGCCTCTTGTCTTGAATGTCTGCTGCCTTTCCCCAGACTGAGATAACACATTTTTTATAACTGCATCTATTTAAATACTTAAATGTGTATTTAAATATTTATTTAAATATTCAAACATTTGGTTTAATAAGAACTATTATAAGAAATTAGAGAACCATCATTTGAGAATAGTAGGTCTTAGTCCAATTAATCTTCAGTTCTACCCTTTAATTTTCCTATATTTCTATCATGAAACTGCATTTTCATTTACAACGTTTCAAAGAAATGACATTTTTCAACTGGAGTAACCATGCATCTAGCTCACACTTTTGGGTCAAGTTGGTCAGTATGCAAGGCCTAGAGACTTAGCCAGAATGGCATGCTTTTCAAAGGCCCTAATTGCTAACACCCATTCATTCATTCAACAAACAATCAGTAGATGTCGACTCTATGTCAGCACTGTAGAAATGCTGGAGACACAGCAGGAACTACAGCTCTCATGAATGTCTGTTTTCAAGCTTAAGTTCTACACCGAAATGTATCTGTGCAGAGAACCTGCTTCCTGGTCTTCTCACAGTGCCCTAGTGCTTCCAGCTGTCTTCTCTGGTCAAAGTCTAAGACCAAGGAGCAAGAAATACTTTCACATTATTTACCTTCAGACCCCTGGCACCCTTGTGAGAATCTCAAGAGGAAATCCCACCTTCAGTTAGGAAGAGGAGTAATGGTTTCTTAGGGCTGCCACAACAAAACATAGTTGACCTTGAACAACATGGGGGAGCAGTGATCCCCACCCCCATGCAGTCGAAAATATGTGGATAACTTTTGACCTTCCCCATAAGTCAACTACTAATAGCCTACTGTTAACCAGAGACTTACTGATAACACAAAGAGCAGATTAACACATACTTTGTTATATCATATGTATTATATACTATATTCTTACAATAAATTAAGCTAAAGAAATTGTTAAGAAAACCATAAAGAAGAGAAAATACATTTATAGTACTATCTTATGGTTCATGAAAATCATCCACGTATAAGTGGATTTGAGCAGATCAAACCTGTGTTGCTTAAGGGTCAACTGTACTACGAACACAGTGGCTTAAAACAACAGAAATGTATTCCTTCTAAGTTCTGGAGGCGAGAAGTATGAATGAATGTGTCAGCAAGGCAATGATCCCCCTGAAGGCTCCTGAAGAATCTTCTGACTTCTTTTAGCTTTTGGTGGTTGTGGGCAATCCTTGGCATTCCCTGGCTCATGGCACCATAACTCCAGTCTCTGCCTCCAACTTCATATGACCTTCTCTGTGTATCCTTCATGTCTTCAAACCTCTCTCTCTTTATAAGGGCCACCCTAATCCAGTATGACCTCATCTTAGTATAATTATATTTGCAGAGACCCTATTTCCAAATAAGGTCACATTCACATATGTGGGGATTCAGACTACAACATATCTTTTGGGGGAACAAAATTCAACCCACAATAGAAAGGAATGGAGGAGACATTGTGAAATGGGGCTAAGGGAAGAGATGAGCTTGTTTATAGTAGGTTGAGGGCTTTATAGAATTAAGCAGAAAGGATTAGGTGGAGGACCTGTGAGGGGTGACTGGGCAGAAGGCTGGGAGTGGGAGGGGGAATTGTAGCAGTGAGATGCCCATAAAGCAGGGCTTGCAAACTTGCATAGTTGGAGGAAAGGTCAGCTACTGTCAGGGAGGAAGTCAGGCTAGATGGGGAGTATAATGAAAGGACTGGACAGCATGTGCTCATTTTGAAGAGCATTGCTGTGTCGCTCCAGCTGGCTGTCATCACAAGAGACTGGGAATCAGTGTTGCCAAATTGTCCCATTTTCTAAAAAAAACAGTACACCAAGATTACGTGGCATCTCCTGAATTTTAAATGACGGCAGCTAATTGACAAGTGTTAATGCATTGTAGAGACTACAAGTCCCTATGCAGGCTGGATTGATACCATGATGGTCAAGGATCATGAAACTGGGGCGGGGCGGGGGGAGGGCAGGGCATTAGGGACAGGCAGGCAGGACAGAAATGTAACAGGCAGCTATGGGTTCTCATGGGCATGCTGCCTCTCTCTCTGATTCCATGGTATGCTGATTGTCTTCAAAGGATCAGCCCTGGGCCATGAGGGTCACATGATGGTTTTTGTTGAGGAAGTTGCTGGAAATAGGCTGCCTTCTCTGCTAGAGACAGTCATGGCCCCGGCCTTCCCAAACCCTACTGTCATTTGAGGGGACATCATAGTTTTACCCAAGACGGAAGGTTTACTGTGCAAATCACCTGTGTAGCCAGAGCCTTTAAGGTTGAGAGGATGTAGATCCACAGAAGAGGGTACTCTCACAGAAGAGGGTACCACAGAACAGGGTACTCCAGCATGGAGACAAAGGGGGGGCGGTGTGTGCCAGGGAGGGGAGGGGTATGGTGACGACCAGGTGTCCAGACATAACAGCAACGTCTCTGGGTGCTCCAGATTCACTTACTGCCTCACTCTGTGTCCCAAGAGGCTGCCTCCCTGGGCTGAATCAACTAAGTTCCCTTGTCCTTTAGCATCTGGTCACGTTCGGCCAATGAGAGTACCAGTAATGCACAACAGAAAGTTGAGGTCGAAGAAAAAAAAGATCAAGGTATTTATTCCTGTGGAAGCCCCTGTTGCTGGGCTGTGGGTTGGCAGTGGCTCGACCAGAGGTCAAGGCTGCTGTTGCCCTGGGAAGCCCTCGTCTTCAGCTGTAGGTCTCACTGAATTTCTATAAAGGTGTGTTCTCCTTGCCTAATCAGATCTACGGGCAGCTCTCCACTATTGCTAGCTCCAAGGTCCTCCACTAATCCTGGTTTCTCTCGACCCTGTGGCCTTCTTTGTGGATAGTCCTTCACTAAAGTCTCCTCAGTTATCCTGTTTGAGTGTGCCATCTGCTTCCTGCTGGGGAAACAGATAAATAAAAAAGAAGCACAAACACACACACATATATGTGTTACATATATGTTCTATCTCTCTATCTCTACCTATCTATCTCACATGCTTTGACCTTAAGATGTCTTTCGTTAGGTTTAATGTTTGGCATTGTAAGAACAATGAAAACCTCTAAGGAGCTCCCAAATAGAAAGTTCTCCAAATGATTCTTTTTGCTATCAGCCAAATGACAGGGGACTTTCCTAGAATTCTACCCCCTTGATTTGTGGCTTTGCATTTCACTTCACTAGCCATGTGCTGCCTGTCCCCAGGAGTCCTTGTGCTATAGCTCACTCACACTCAGCCACTTAAAATGCAAAAACTAACTCTAAGTAGATCCTGGGATAAAAGAATATAAAGTTATGATATGTAATCGTGGCTAACTTGCACAAGTGAATGCAACAATCGGATCTTTAATGGCACCTGTGGTTTTAAATTTGATTCACCTTTAGTATGTTCACCAGATGAGAACTGGAGTACTGTCTTTACTGTTTCCATGTCTGAATAATCAAGGCCTTACCCCCAAGTCTAGTCTGGTTCCAAACCAAAAGTGTGGTCTCTACAGCCCTCTGAGCAGTCAGACCTCTGCTTCCACAAATTCCTTCTTGGTCACAGAACTCTGGAGGAGTCACTCTTGGTTTCCCTTCTATTTTCTTTTTAAAATTATATATACGTATATATAACTTTTTATCCATTTATCCATTCATCTACCCAAGTAGACACTTGGGCTGCTTCTATAATTTGGCTATTGTAAATAATGCTGCAAAAAACATGGGTGTGGCATATCTTTTCCAATTAGTGTTTTTATATTCTTTGCCTATACTACCCAAAACAATCTACAGATTTAATGCAATCCCTATCAAAACACCAACAGCATTTTCACAGAACAAGAACAATCTTAAAACTTGTATGGATCCACAAAAGACCCTGAGTAGCCAAAGCAATCTTGAAAAAGAAAAACAAAACTTGAGATACCACAATTTCAGATTTCAAGTTATACCACAAAGCTTTAGTAATCAAAACAGTGTGTTACTAGAAAAAAATAGACACATAGATAATAGGACAGAAAAGAAATTCCAGAAATAAACTCATCTTTAGGGTCAGTTAATCTTTGACAAGAGGCAAGAATATGCCATGGGGAAAAGATAGTATGTCTTCAACAAATCGTGTTGGAAAAACTGGACAGCTACCACAAGAGAATGAAATTGGACCACTTTCTTACACCATACACAAAAATAAACTCAAGATGGATGAGACATGAGATCATAAAGATCCTAGAAGAGGGTGCAGGCATTAATTTCTCTGACATAGGCTATAACAACATTTTTTCTAGATATGTCTCTGGAAGCAAGGGAAACAAAAGCAAAAATAAAACGTCAGGACTACATCAAAATAAAAAGCTTCTGCACAGCGAAGAAAACTATCAACAAAACTAAAAGGCAGCCTACTGAATGGGAGAAGATATTTGCAGACAACATATCTGATAAAGGGTCAGTATCCAAAATGTATAAAGAATTTATACAACTCAACACCAAAATCCTCTAAATCATTCAATTAAAAAAATGGGTAGAGTACTCGAATAGACCAATCCAGATGGCCAATAGACACATGAAAAGATGCTCAACACCCCTCTTCATCAGGGAAATGCAAATCAAAACCTCAATGAGATAACATTTCACACTTGTCAGAATGGCTAGTATCAAAAACACAAGAAATAACAGGTGTTGGCGAGCTCATGGAGAAAAGGAATCCTCTTGCACTGTTGATGGGAAGGCAAACTGTTGGAGTCATTGTGGAAAACAGTATGATGGTTCCTTAAAAAATTAAAAATAAAATTACTGTGTGGTCCAGTAATCACACTACTGGTATTTACCCAAAGAATACAAAAACACTAACTCCAAAGAATAGATGCCTCTCTATGTTTTCCTTCCATTTTCAACACAGCCCTGGTTGGAACCAACCTTCAAACTGTACCCAGCATGCCTAAGGGCTATGTCAGCATTCCTGAGTTTCTTTGCTTTCTTGGCACAAACACTGGCATATAAACAGGCAGACATGCAACTCAGATTGCATTCCCATTGCTTTGGCCTCAGTTAGATGGGTCTCTCTTAAATTATACAAGGAAACTGGGTGCTGAGACAGGGAATTGTGCTGGCTATATGTACGTGTGATGTGATTTCCATGAGGTCAGTTGTCTCCTCTGGGTCTCAGTTTCCTTATCTGTATAATGGAAGGAACCAGAGAAGTACTTTTTAGCAGTGTGTACTCTTGTCAAACAAAATGTTATATGTAAAATAGGTCTATATATATTTTCTGTTCACATTTATAATATTTACACATTATAAAGTCAGTCAAAGACAATGACATTAAAAGACAATTTAAATTGGAAGAGGTGATGGTAGAGAATAGATGAGAGATGCGAATGGTGATGGTGGAGAATAGATGAGAGATTCGAGCTCAGATAAGCCTCATCTAGCAAATACAAATCTGAGATTGCAGAAATTGCCCAGCACTCTCCACAGAGTCCTAGAGTTCTGAGAACACAGTTTGGCAACCCCTAGGCTGGGAGATCTCTAAGTCTCCACTGCCCAGAGTGTGATCATGGATAATGACATCAGCTTCACCTCGGAACTTATTAGAAATACAGAATTTTGGCCTTACTCCAGACCAACTGAGTCAGAATCTGCACCTCAACAAGATCCTCAAGTAATTTATTTGCCCATTAAATTTTGAGATCTAATTTGGAACACTTTCTCAAACTCGGATGCATGTTGGAATCAACTGTGCTTCTCAAACCTTAAGTCTTTTCAAACCTTATGAGGTCCTTCCCAGCTCTGATATCCCATGATTTTAACATCTAGCCTCATGAACTGGGGGTGAAATATGTTTTTGTTAAATACACAACTAGTTGATCATTTAGTCCTGAACTGTTTGGGTTTTTTTTTTAAGCCAAAGGTTGACAAGTAAACTAGATAGTAAAGGAAGTCTATGTTTTAGAAATGTGTGAACTGCCTTTATTACCCTTATTCTATATCTAGGTAATTTTAGTACATTAAAAAAGGACATCTTGACTCCATGAAAAGATGCTCAACATCACTCATCATCAGGGGACTGCAAATCAAAACTACAATGAGATGCTTCTTCACATCTGTCTGACTGGCTAGTATAAAAAAGGTAAGAAACAACACATGTTGGTGAGGATGTGGAGAAAAGGGAAACTCCATGTGGGCTGTTGGTGAGAATGTAGATTGATGCAGCCACCGTGAAAAACAGCCTTAAAAAATAATGAAATCTTGCCATTTGCAACAATGATGGACCTAGAGGTTATTATGCTAAGTGAAATAAGTCAGAAGAAGAAAGATAAATACCATATGATTTCAGTTATATGTGGAATCTAAAAAAGAAAACAAAGGAAGAAAAAAACGAAACAGAAACAGACTCATGGATACAGGGAACAAACTGGTGGTTGGAGTGGGGGGATTGGCAAAATAGGGGAAAGAGATTAAGAGTTACACACTTCCAGGTATAAAAGAAATAAGTCACAGAGAGGTAAAGTACAGCAAGGGAATTTAGTCGATAATATTGCAATAATTTTATATGGTGACATATAGTAACCATACTTATAGTGGTGAGCATTTCATAATATACATTAATATCGAATTACCATGTTGTACACCTGAAACTAATGTAATACTGTATGTATTCAATTAAAACAAAACTGTTTCAACTGTACATTTAAGGTTCATGCATTGCTCCATATTTAAATAATATCTCAATAAAAAGGTTATCTAAAAACAATGACATCTTGGTAACTTTACCAGATGTACCAAGGAGAAACATCCTCAGTATAGAAGTGTTTTCCCTGGTGGGGTGAGGGGATAACCCCGAGTAACCACATCTCAGAGTTCTCACTTTTGTTTTTATTCTCATTAGCTGTCTCAAAGCAGCTATCAGAACTCAACATACTTTATTTCTACATATTCTTTCCCTAACAGTGATGTCTCTTGGTGGCGATCACAAGGTGGTGATGAACTGGGATGTACATATTTCATTGCACCTGTGAGAGCTGGTCTCTTCTTCAATCAGGGGAAGCATCTGCAATTGACAGTCTTTTTGACATTTTTGAAAAGTCCTTGCTCTTTTTTATTCCCTTACAATTTCTGCCATAAACTCTACTTCAATACAGATGCAGCCTATGAATTTCATAACATTGAAAGCCCCACTTCCCCACATTTTTTCCATTTGTAGAAATTGTATGTATAAAAAAGCTGAGCAGGAAGTGTGATGACTGATGAAAACAGCTATTTTTACCCAAGTCAGAAAGCTAGCTCCAGTAGAACTGCTGTTGGCAAGAAAAATGCACTTTTCTCCAGGATGTCGCTGACACAGTTGGTACAAGCTGTTGGACATCTTAGGAGGCAGTACATAGTTCCACCTGAATAAAAGGAACCAAGGTCTATCTATCAGGTTCATGGCTAATGGACAATATATTTTTCAATCCTGAGTCTTTCAATCTTAAACATCAAATGGGTGAATGGAATATAAGGATCCAACTACAAAATGGAGGCTACCACATTCCATAGGATGAGAACTGCAGTGACTGGCTTTTCATTCGAAGGTAGCTTTGTCTTGCTGTTTGTCACATCAGATCTGTCTTTATTACGATGTTCCAAACATACTGTCCTTCACTTAGGAGGGAATCAATTCTCACCTGCTTTTTGGGTTACAAACTGGTCCTGATCTTATACAAACCAAGGCCAGAAGGTTAAAAAAAAGCATAACTACCTTAAAAACCCAGAACACTGTGTGTGAAAGAAAAATCAAATGAAATTGACATTAATGATTTGGTCATACCCTGGAATGTTTGTCAGTATGAATTTAGAAAAAGCCCCAGCTATTGGTAAACTTTCTTCTATTCACCTGAGAACACTTGCATATTCAACAACTAGTGTGCTAAAATTCCCGATTTTTTTCTTCTTGGGACTGTACTCAGTGCCCAAATCCAGGGTGTTTCCTTGTGCTGGGTGAATGAGAGCCACAGCGTACAGTCCAAGGGGTAGTATTTATATTTACAAAAATAATTAGGCTAAGATCAGAGGGAAAACATGGGTCCTTTCTACTCCTCAGGGGCTGAATGCAGATCCCCTTGTCTCCATAGGAAGAATGGGAAACAAAGCCTGCCCAGAATGGCTTGAGGCACTTGAAGGGTTGAAACAGCTGGAGCTATTTGTCCATCAAAGGAAAGTGTAACCAAAACATAAGGGAAGAGGTATTTCTCAAGATGGGGGATGACTCTAGCTGAGAATGACCACTCATCTTCAGTTTAAACTTCTGTGGATTCCTGTTGAGGGGCAGACTTTTGAATAATAAGGTAACTGATCTAAACCATCTGTCTTAAAAACACTCTGCTCATCTGAAGAGACTACATTATCTCAAAGCTTTAGGATTTCCCCAAGATACCTTATTTTCAGAGAAGTTGCCTAAAATGAGCCCACTGTCTAATGTTAGAAATAGCAATCATTTATTGAGTGTTTACTATGTGCCAGGTACAGCATGTGCTTTATGATATTCTCTCCTTTTATTCAATGTTCTCTCTTTTCATGCATTGTCCAACTCTTTCTTTCCTTTTTTTATCAAAGAGAGGGAGGAGGAACAGGAGAGGGAGAGAGAGAGAGAGAGAGAGTCAGTCTTAAGCAGGCTCCATGCTCTATGCAGAGCCCAACACAGGTTCCATCTCAAAACCTTGAGATCACGACCTGAGCCGAAGTCAAGAGTCTGACACTTAACCCACTGAGCCACCTGAGCACCCCAGCATTGTCCAATTCTTATCTCTCCAAGGAAAATCTGAGCCACCAATTATACTTCCTTCTTCCTCTCTCTTTGCATCCACACAGACATTACTTCTGACCAAATCTTAGCCCCTTGACATCAGAGACTATATACAGGGCACTGTCCTCGGAATAGTAAGGCAGGCAACACAGATATCCTTTGTGCCTCATAGAACTCAGAGTCTGTCCCACAGCACTCAGCTCCTCGTGTGGCTCAAGTTTGCGGAGTGGAGGACTATATATTTATACAGATGACACACATTTGCCCGGATAACAGCAGCCTGATGCTGAGTTAATGAAGACAGTTATATTCATAGTATATCTGAATCACAGTTGTCACCACGAAAATCACTTGCTCCTGTCACAGTCCATGAGGGGAGAGGCACAGTTTTGTCAGAGATCTTTTTGAGTTCACAGTGTATCGCTGTAATTCCATTGTGACTGACTTTCTAGTCCCCATCAACACTGCTTGTCTCATGTGATTTTTACTCTCATTGATTTTGGTGTCCGAGATGTTGTCTCCTCTGGTTATTGCCATCCAGATGTAAGGAATAAGTCCCCTGTCCATTGATGTTCAGGGCACTGCTCCTGGAGTCATGCACACAAATTTATTATTTGTCTCCAGGCTGTTGAGGTCTTGTATTTGACTTGCTCTTGGTATATTCCACTCTACTTCTCACCTTTTAGACATGTGCCTTTGTTTCATACTAAAAATGGACAATCGTCTTGCTGTGGTGTTCCAATTCCTCTCCTTTCAGAGTGAGTTCTTCTAGTATAACACCCACATTTTTTTTTCATTAGAGGTAGCCATTATTCCTTATATTTAGAATTTTTGGCTCTGAAGACCTGATGTTAGCACCAATTCAATTAATCCCGAGCTCACTGGACTCCTTCCAGGGCTGGGACTTGCCTGGCATCACAGTAGATATTGAAGTTAAGGCTTTTGCTCTGTGACATTTTACACACACACACACACACACACACACACACACACTCTAAAGTTTCTAATTATCAAATGTCATCTGTAACAAGCTAATGTTGAAATTAACTCAAACAACTGAGAATCCAAAAACCCCACCCACTCCCCACTGCAACAGAGGATCACTATTAAGAATCACCATCTAAGGTTTCCAATTTTCTCATGTAATTTCCAAATCCAACGGCCATTTCTCCCTCTAGTCTTTGTTCTACTCCTTTTACTTGACTGGTAGCATTTCATACTTCTGACCAGCTCCTTCCTGAACTTGTTCATCTCTTAAACTTTTAGGTTACTACTCTCTCTTGATTGTCTTCCAACCATTCTGGCATTCTCCCCCAGTATCTATATTATTTTGTGCATTCCTTAAATACTGGTCTTCCTTAGGGTTCCATATTTGACTACCTTCTTTTCTTATACTATCTGCCCTATTTGATTAATGTGTTGGGTTGATCTCATTAATCCCAGGTGTTCAAACTTCCATCTTTATGCTAATATCTATATTGGCTATTATATTAATTTGTATCTCCAGATCTTTCTCTTGAGTGCCATACCTGAACTTCAAAGTGCCTAGTAGACATGTTCACTTAGATGTCTGTGATCATCTAAAACTGAACTTGTTTTCATGTCATTTGTTTTTCTCCCATATTGCTCACTTTAGTCAAAGGCATGTCATCTCTATTCTAGTTGCTGAAGCCAGAAGCTTTAGAGTCATCTTAGACTTATTCCTCCCACTCGTCACCTTCAGAATCTTAAAATTCAAATACTGTTGAGTGTATCCAACTTCTCACAGCTGGTCCCTCTTCTCTATCCTCAAAGCCACTTCCTTACCGTTTCTCAAAGGTAGTTTTGAAAATTGTCTTTCACCTGTCCTCCATATGTGTGGTCACTTTTTTTCTTATCCCTCTTCTCTGTTCCAATCAGAGTTCTAGTTCTCAAAGGCGGATCTGATGATCACTCCATCCTGCTTAACATTCTTCCATGCCTCCTTAGTGACAATCAGACAAATGTTGAGCTCCTTGACCTGATCCACCAAGACCTTTCCCCATCTCCAGCTCTTCCTATCATCCTTCCCACAGAGGCTATGCCCCAGTCATGCCAAAACTGCTGCTGCTTCCCGAACAGTCCCTTCTTGCACATGACATCATGTCTTCAAATTTCCCAAATAAACTGTGTGGATTGAAGTGTAACCCAAGATCATAGGCCTGGTCATTACCAGAGTGGGACTTCCTGAATACTCTGGCCCAGCAAGAGGGAGGATAAGCTAGAATAGACTGTATAACTGGGGCATGTACCTTGAATGTACTGACTTACTCCTTGTAGAAGCAGAGAGAATCTTTTCTAGGAGAGAGGGGAGTCTCTAGGATGATGAAGATGTAAAGTAGCTTGTGGGGTGTCAGAAGAAGAGGAGATAAAGCTCTTGAGAGAAAAGGGAGATAATCTGGAATGCAGGGGCTTACATGAAGCAGAGGCCAACTTATAAAATCTTAAAAGTGAGGGCATCCCTGAGATGATGACCCCCTAGGAGCTAACAGATCCTTAAAGCAGAGCTTAATACCAGAAAATCTTATGTCAAGTCTGAGTTTACTGAGCCAGGATTTCACGAATAAACAGAACAGTTTCAACCTGAAATTGAGGCGTTTATCTGGGATTCAGTCAAAGAAGAAACTATTTTTCTGATAAATAAAGGGTATAACTAATAACAATAACACTTAGAATTTTTGAGTATTTATTCAGTACTAAGCATGGTTCTAAGGGTTTCATATAATTTTATCTTGACAAAACTATGAAGTAGGTAGCATTGGTATCCCCTCTTTATGGATGAGAAAATTGCGGCACAGAAAAGTTAAAACAATTGCCCAAAGTCATAGCCCTATGTGGTAGAGTCTGGATTGGAACCCAGAACACTGCCTCTGAGCTTCATGCACACACATGTATGCACCCATGCATGCTCCTGTACACACACGCATGCTCATGCACACACACACTCATGTACACATGTATGCACACACACGATCACACACACACCTATGCATATACATGCTCATGTGCACACATGCATGCACACATGCTCACATACCCACATGTGTAATTCATACACACATGCATGCACACATGCATGCTCATAAATATACACATGCACACACGCTCGTGTAAATATGTATGCACACGCCCACAAACATGTATGTATACACATGCTCATGTACACACATATGCACACACATGCTCATGTGCATACATGTATGCACACATGCATGCTCCCCCTCCCCTGACACACAGACGGTAAAGGGCACACCAGGATATTGCCTTTGAAGAAACCCTCCCATTTCCAGTAACAGCATCCTGATGTTACCCTGGGAAGCCAAAATAGGAACAATGTGTCATCACACTTGCTGTGATATTTTTTCTCATCTATAGATTTTTTTTAGCTTAAAGCTAAATATAGATTAAAAATTAGAATTCTGAAATGTGCTAATTTTGGTCGTAGCTATTTACAATACACTTTAAAACAGATCATTAAGAGCTAGCTTTAAAATACAAACGAAAAGGGGTACTTGGGTGGCTCAGTGGGTTAAAGCCTCTGCCTTCGGCTCAGGCCATGATTCCAGGGTCCTGGGATCGAGCCCCGCATCGGGCTCTGCTCAGCAGGGAGCCTGCTTCCTCCTCTCTCTCTCTGCCTGCCTCTCTGCTTACTTGTGATCTCTGTCAAATAAATAAAAATCTTAAAAAAAATAAAATACAAACGAATGGAAGGGCTTGGTGGGTAATTTGATCTGATGATGTACAGGGTCACCCTGAAGACCGTCCAGAGGCTCTTCAGTCTGAACTAGAGAACAATACGACTTTTACCTACTGCCCCCTGAGGTAATCTGGAACTTCTGACTTCATACTATTTCAGTAGCAACAACGTGAGAAGTTGGGACATCTGGGGTCTGGCTTCTTCTGGTCTTGTCTGTGGTCACAGCTTGTTTAAGGATGACCCTTGGAGAGGCACCAACCTGTCTGCTCCCATGTGGGGTTTGCTCAGCACTATGACTTCTGTGTCCTTCCACAATTCATATGTTGAAAGTTAACCTCCAATATGATGGTATTAGGGGTGGGGCCTTTGGGAGGTGATCAGGTCATGAGAGTGGAACACACCTGAATGGGGTTAGTGAGCTTATAAAAGAGACCCTGGAGAGGTCTGTCAAACCCATGTGAGGGCACAGTGGGCAGACGGCCATCTATGAACCAGGCAGTGGGCCCTCACCAGACACCGAATCTGCTGGCACCTTGGTCTTGGACTTCCCAGCTTCCAGAACTATGAGAAATAATAGTTTATTTTTTAAGCCGCCCAGTCTATAATATTCCTGTTACAGCGGGCTGAACAGATAGAGACAGCTGCCAAGAATCAGAATGCCACGTGGGTCAGCCTAAGCACGTGCGAACATCACTGAAAAGATATAGGAATACCTCCCTGAACCGAGGGTAAGAAGCGCAGTCAGCCTCCTCTCCCCACCCCCCTCCCGGGCTCCGCCTACATCACTCTTCTCAATTTTTGCAAAACAGCTCTTTCTTCTTTGCGCGTATGTGACTCTGACTCTAGCTTTTGTATCACATCTATTACTTGAATGCCCCAAGTCTTCAGTGTGGGTGTGTATGAATGGGATCATACTGACATTAATGCCGGATACTGAAGCACAGAAAGTTAACACAATTGCAGAAGTGTCACAGCACTGCATGGCAGAGTCGGGATTCAAATCCAGAATACTGGCTCAAGACTCTTAAGTGTCTTGGACTAGAAGGCTGGCAAGAGTGGAACCAGGAGGAAGAGTTTGGGCCAAAGAAAGAACCAAGGGAGCAGAGAGGATTTGTGATGACTCACTTACAATTTACACACACACACACGCACACACACACACTCAGGCTGAGTCCTTGCTGATGTCAAAAACCCTTCTCTTGGGGCGCCTGGGTGGCTCAGTGGGTTGAGGCCTCTGCTTTCACCTCAGGTCATGATCTCAGGGTCCTGGGATCGAGCCCCACATCAGGCTCTCTGCTTGGCAGGGAGCCTGCTTCCCCCTCTCTCTGCCTCCCTTTCTGCCTACTTGTGATCTCTGTCAAATGAAAAAATAATAATTTAAAATCCCTTCTCTCAAGTATTTCTGCAGATCCCCAGGGGGTGTCTCACCAGCACCGTGTGTCTGGTCACTCTTAGTTAACTCCTCACACCTATTAGAGCCCCTGCAATTACGGCTGGTTTTGTTCATTCTGCATAGGCTTCCGTCCCAGTTAGGTCCAGATCCTGCTGGTTCATCCTGGCCACGAGCGCCGTCAACCACCCCTGGCATGGAGCAGGAAAGGCCCCTGATTTGTCTTGTACCTCCTCAGGGCAGGATGTGCTCTCGTGTTGCCGGGTTTGGTGTCACGGGCCTTCCCATTCCCCTGTGAGGCGCCGTTCTCTCCAGGGCCAACATACTGCTGGGACAGTGGGGTAAGAAAGGTTCAAGACTCAGCCAGCATCTGACGGTGACCTGCCAGGCCTTGTTGTTGATCTGCTCTTCCTGCAAATTTTCTTTTCAATTCCTTCCTCTACAGTGCTCTCCATTGCGTCTTAGATGCTGATCCATTGTGAACAGCCGAACTCCAGTCCTGGACACTGTTAAGCGTTTGCTACAGTGAGGCTGCCAGTTTTCATGTAAGCTAGTGATGGCAAATAGATTTATGGGGTGGGTGTGTGTGCCATTGGCCGCTAACTCCAGAAGATGGACTGGGAACTCTCAGTGGAGACTCCAGATACCCATAGCTTGCCAGATGTTGTCTCAGGGATGTGTGAGACCTCCAGCTTCCCTGTGGGCTGTGCACAGATCTTTCATGCAGACCACAGTCCTTAACTGGTGGCTGAGAGTGTGCCAGTATCCTGTAGGTATGGGGGATTTCTGGGGGTATTTCTTTATTTGGATTTGTAGACCCCCTAGGAGTCTGTGAGTACCAGAGATCTGTGATTGATAGTCTCTAAACACTCATGCACTGAGAATATATTTGATTGTAATATTGCTCACAAAACAAAGTTATGATCAATGGTCCATGATACTGCCACGTTTTGAACACAAACATCCATTGTTGTCTCTCTTTCATTCATTATAGTGATGGCTGTTATTAAGGACTATAAGACATTTTCTATTTATTTTTTTTTAGGGTTTTTTAAAAATTTCTTTTCAGCGTAACAGAATTCATAGTTTTACACCACACCCAGTGCTCCATGCAATGTGTGCCCTCCATAATACCCACCACCATTGTCTATTTATTTTTAACTCATTTTATCTTAACATACAAATGGGACTGTGTATAGTGGCAATCAGGATTTCTTCCCTTTTGCTAATAGGCAAGGTGGTGCAATAGACTAAAATTCTTACTCCTGATTAACTAACTGTGTAATCATGGGTCATTTAATTTGTCTGGGTCCCATTTTCCTTAATTAGAACATGAGATTAGACTAGATTATCTTTAAATTTTGAGGTACTAATAATATGGGACTTTTAACATTTTTGGGGGTGGGAATAAATAGTACATGAATAATATCAGGGAAAACTTTAAAAAGATACATTAATTCTAATTTAGTCCTCAAAGTAGTTTTGAATCTCTGGTCTATTTTCTACAGCCTTCTTCAATATAGTATAATCCACTCAACTAATGTGATAATAGCATCCATAAAAATACACTGGATACTGGTGACTTTCTAACCATATGTAATATCTACTAATAGAAAATTTTCATTCTTTCTTTTTGTTCTTTTAGTGTTCCATATAATTGGTTAAGTCAAGGATCATAAAATAGATTTTCATAGTTTATTAGTAGACTCCAAATCATTTCAAACAGACTTTTACTTACTTCATACCTGTTTACTTAAGTGTAAGCATAGGAAATACTTTATATTCCTGCTTTAGAATTAGAAGTTGGAGTTCATACTATTCAAAAACTTATACAAATCAAATTTTAAAAAGAATTATAAATTAAGGAGTTTGTTCTCAGAGTTTAGAAAGTACAAAACTTATTTCAAATTAATATAGTCCGTTGTCCCTGTTTTTTAATAAAACTCCTCTCAGAGGTGGACTTACTCATGAAACCATTTGCACACCCTCACTGGGTGGTGGCCTCCGTGGTAGTTAGTTACGCTTCTTTCTTTAGGAAGTAGAGAGACTTGCTTGACAAAACCAGTCAACGGTTGTGATGGCTGGAACTGGGCATTTAGTCTCTGTCTCAAATATGTCCTTGTGGATGACATCTAGGGTTGGAAGGGGGGTGTTGATCCTACCTAGAGCAGACAGAGCAGCTGTTATCAGTTACCACAGCTTGGAGACAATGTTTCCCAAACTTGCTGATAGAAGAATAACAGGAAATGCCTGGAAGATAGATGGCTTCCCCAGACCACCATCTTGGAAGTTCTGATTTCATAGAGATGGGTTGGGTGCCAGGAATTTGTGTTATTAATGAGAACCTCAAGTAATTTTATTCATCAAGAAGTTCAGGCAAACATATCACTTTGAAGCAGCTCCCTTCTTCCTTTTTTAAAAATTCCTATTAAATTTCTCTAAAATCACATTCCGACTAGATCAATGCCATCAACGATGCTCTCTTTCTGAATGGTTGCCAGGGTTGCTGCTTTCACAGCCACCATTCATTTTATACACATCACCAGCTTATTCATCTGGAAATTTAGCTCTCGTCACTATTTTCCTGCCCAAAGAACACCATGGCAGCTTCGCTGAATGGAGAATTACAGTCAGATTCCTCAGCCTGGAACTTCAGGGACTCTATCAATTGGTCTTGACCTGTCTTTTCAAATTCTCTCTTGCCAAGTTCCTGACTTTTTAATGTCCTGACTCTTTGCCTGTTCTCTCCACTCATCTATGTTTGTCCATCTCTATCTTTCAGGGACCAGCTCTGAATTTACCTCCTTTCTGAGGTGGGACCTCATCTTACCAGTCAGAGAATAAAAATTTATTGACTGCTAACCATAGGGTTAGCATGCCCTACTAACTGTAGGGCATTGTGCTGAACTTCTTCTATGGATTATTTTGTTTATTTTTTATATTTTAAAAAAATATTTTATTTATTTGAGAGAGAGAGAGAGAGAGTGAGCAAGTGCAAGCAGGGGGACCAGCAGGCAGAGGGAGAAGCCCCCCCGCCCCCACCAGCCAAGCAAGGAGTCTGATGCAGGAATCCATCTCAGGACCCTGGGATCATGACCTGAATCAAAGGCAGGCGCTTTCTTGACTGAGTCACCCAGGTGCCCTGAATTGTCTCCTTTAACTCTCAAGATGATGCAAGAGAGAAACTCCCTCATCTGGACCTCATCCCCACAGTCCAATAGTTCTTCCTGTTTTGGATTTCTTGTTTGCAAATTCACCCACTCACTTTTATTTCTAATCCCATAACCAATACTCCTGATTCTTATTGGGTCATTCTTGGACATGTTCAGAGTGGAGAAAAATTCAAACCATTTGACACACACACCTCCCAGATGAGGTCAAGCAAGGCGAAGTCTGCCCTCTTGTTTCAGCTTTCATACTATAAACAAGTGTCCTTTTCTCAGTCTCTTTAGTGCCATGCAATTTTTTTTGCATTTTTGTGCATATCTCGTTAGTAACTACGTGGTTTATAAATGGCCCTAAGAAGAGTGCTGAAGTGCTGCCCCGTGTTCCTAAGTGCCACAGGGCTGTGACGTGCCCAACAGACGACACATATGTGTTAGCTAAGCTTCATCCAGGCGTGAGTGGATGCCTGTGAGTTCAACATTAATGCATCACCACTGCAGTCCATCCAGGAAAAAATGGGGACATTCACCGATCTATACACGAGGCTGCCTGACAAAGTGCGTCAGGACACTTCTTGGTGTGTGATGAAGTTATGGAAAAGAAGGAAAAGCAGGTCAATTTGTCGCTTCATGAGATGAAGACCTTATGAAAACATAGTGGGCCTCACTGTGGGGACCCTGAAAGCCAAAGAGACGTGTGGTCACATTACCTGGGGTCAGGCTTTATACCCTTCTTCTTGGGGTCCTCTTGGCTGCTCCACATGTCCCAAAAGGCAGTATGTCAAGGACGACATTAAACCTGCAGGCCAGCCAGGTTCTGCTGTTCGGGAGGCTGTAGAACAATTAAGAAGATACCTGCTCAGTGTTGCACAGGAAAGGGGAAATTCGGAAAAGCAGGTCTTCTGTGCTGCTGAGCCCTGCTTATTTTATAAGAAAGTTGGCAAACAAACCTATATGATGCAGATGTGTTTCCTTGATGAAAATGTGATCTGCAGCTTGCAGGAAGCTAATCCTTACTTCCCCTAGGAGCCATAGATGGCTCAGTATTTGCTAACTTGGTGTCCAGAGTGACTTTAGAGAGCATCACTGCTGCAAATAGTGAGAATCGGCTGTCCTTTACTTTTAACTTTATTTAGAAAATGTATTACTTTCTCTCTTGTGTTATAGATATTATACCATAAACTGCCCCCCACCCTCACCGCCAGTACTCTTTTAGAAACTCCTCGACAGGAAAAGCCAGTCATCATACCAGTTGTTGCGGGTCTGGTATGAGATGATCAGAGGTAGCCGATGAGAGCCCAAGCTCCCCTGGGCAGCCTGTAGTCCAGCAAGAGAGCGAGACAAACAGACTGGTAGTTGTTCCAGGGATTCGGGAAGGCACAGGAGGCCAGATGTGATTCATTTTTTTAAAAATAATTTTTTCTTTTTTTATTAACGTATAATGTATTATTAGCCCCAGGGGTACAGGTCTGTGAATCGCCAGGTTTACACACTTCATAGCACTCACCATAGTACATACCTTCCCCGATGCCCATAATCCAACCACCCTCTCCCTACCCCCCTGCCCCTGGTAACCCTCAGTTTCTTTTGTGAGATTAAGAGTCTCTTATGGTTTGTCTCCCTCCCGATTCCATCTTGTTTCATTGATTGTACCTAATTCACAGTCTTAGCATCAACGGAATTGATCTGCCATTTAAATTTCTTTAAATGTATACTGTACCATTGAGTAAGTCTTTGCCTCTTGAAAATGATACTCTGTCTCTGTTTCTGTGTCTAATGTCTATTTCTTTATCTTCTTGAAGACCTGTCATCGTTACTGTGTGGTTTGGTAAATCATAAAGACATTGGTTTGCATTTTTCACTACCACGGACAAGAGAATCATAGTTCTTAGGTCGTGAAGAGGTAAACTGTACAGGCTCTGCCTTGCCAAGCTGCTGGATCACAAAATGAGCAGGCAGCCCCAACTCGGGCAGAGCCCGTGAGGCTGTGACTACATAGCCAGAGAGCCAGCCATGCCCTCTATCTTCAACAGCAATGCTTGGAGGCAAAGTCCACATGCAGGGGCTGCACACTGCAGAACAAGGAGGGTCCCAGCATACCTAGGTAAGGGGCCACAGGGCACCTCGTTCCAGCAGGCCTTGGCTTTACTACATCAGCCCTAACTAATTACTGTGGTTTGGATCAAGACTTTATGGTCAAGTAACAAATGAATCACTTTCTTCCCTTTTCCTCTTTTGGCAAGAATTGAAAATAATTAGTGATCTATTCAACAATTCCAAATACTTCTGCTAGTCTCTTTGGAAGAAGACTGTAATATATTTGCTAGAAAAATCTGGCTGATGTCCAAGGAAGGCTGCACTTCTAAGCCATTTTTTAAAAAAATTTTAAAGGAGGCAATTGTGCAGAAACATCAATTTTAGCAGACAAAAGGGAATGAAAATGAAATGGAACTTGGGTTTTGCCTTTCGGATTGTTCTTCCTGGCTTCTCTTGTATGGATTTTAGACTTATCCACCCAGCCCTCTGACCAGATTCCTAGACCTACCAGATTTTTCGCTTCTGGGAGACTTCCATCTGCTTCCTATCTCCAGGTGGCTAGATGGCTCCTCTGCAGCTGTGTCAGTGAAAAAAACAAAACACAACACCCAGTTAGGTGCCCACTTGGCTCTACTGTTGTGGTATATGCTTCCAAGCTGACTATGACCTGGCCCCCGACCGGGAGGAATTAATTGTCTAGCAGGGAAAAGACACAGCAAGTGATTGCAATGCTTTGTGATGAGTAGAACCGTTAAATCGGCAGAGTGGGTGAATGCTTCATCCCATGTGGAGGAGAATCTCAGGCTACCCACAAATGCTCCTTCCCCTTGGCTTTTGGCTCTCAGTAATCTCTTTCTCTTTCTGCTTCTCTTCAGCTTTGGCTCTTGGAAAGGGCCCTGCACTTCTGCTCCATTTCACTCTGTCCCCTGTTGGCTTCTCTGAAATATACTCCAAAGCCATATGTCAAACTGATTCTTCCCTTTTGTGAAGCTCTTTTCTCCCATTGCTCTAGGCTAGGATCGAGGCTTACTCCCACTTGGGGCCCCATTTGTAACAAATCTTATTTGTTTCCCCATAGATAATCTCATCTCCCCAAGAGGATTTATCAATTCCTGAGGCAAGACTATGCCAGGTACTTCAGTAATATGTCTCTCATAAAAACCAACATAATTTTGAGGCCATAGAATCTGCTCCACAGAAATTTTTGAAATTTGGTTTAGTCAGTATGGCCTCAGGATTCACACACTCATTCAGGCATACGGCATTCAATGAAAGCCAGTAACGCGGAGAGGAGGGTGTCTAGGGAGATTTTTCCAACCAGAAATGATTTTGTTTGTGTATTCAAGCTTTATTATTTTTCCTTTTTTTTAAGATTTTATTTATTTATTTGACAGACAGAGATCACAAGTAGGCAGAGAGGCAGGCAGAGAGAGACGAGGAAGCAGACTCCCCGCTGAACAGAGAGCCCCACGCGGGGCTCGATCCCAGGAACCTGGGATCATGACCTGAGCCAAAGGCAGAGGCTTTAACCCACTGAGTCACCCAGGTGCCCCTCAAGTCTTATTATTTTTCACTGAATCCTGTAAAAATACCTCTTGAGGTTTAGAAAATATACTAATTTCCCATCCCTAGTGGCTTGGGTACCGCATCCACGTTCAGCAGACTTTCAAAACTGATTGGTCATCATACATGAACATGGGAGGCGGGGATGGGAACTTTCCCCCGCCTCTGATACTCTAAGTCAGGGTCTTCAGAGATGGAGAAAGGCTCTTTGAGTTCAAGATGTTAACCCATTTTCTCTGACTTTGGCCTCTGGGGAAGAGGTAAGATTCACATAGTCTTTCAAAAATATTTCCCTACATTGGCCTTTTATGGTTAGACTTCTCATTATTCTCTTCAAGCGTTCCTGTGACCTGCCAATTATCTAAAGGCTTTTTTCTCTACCCTACAGAGTTACCCACTTTCCTTATGTTTCTTCCATTGCTCTGCGTGTGCGAACTGTGCTCTGATTTTTCACCTACTCGTCAGCACCCCACAAGGGTATGGACAAGTCATATTAAAATTAGAGCTATTTGATTTTTTTTTCATGGTTGTAATGAAAGGTTTGGTGAAGAAAGGGATTAAAATTACTGCTTTCAATACCATGTTCCTGTTGGTAATTCCAAAAGCATACAGATGGTACATTTTGTTCTCCCAGTAAGAGAGAAAAAGTTTGTTTTGTAGATGATCCTTAGTTTTTTTTTCTGTGAATAAGGCCCCTTAATAGAATATAGGATGTTCATTACCCATGTTTTATATATTTGTCTATTGTTGTATTCCCTTCTCAACTCAACCAGGATGTTATTTTTCTACTTAACCTAATTCTCTGCTGTGAAAACTGCCCAGGATCTCCTAAAATAGTATTTTCATATGCATGGCTTCATCTTCCCCTGTTTTCACCTGGAAAGCAAGGAGTGTTCTTTTTGGAGCTGAACCCAGCGCTTCACTGCTGTTCTAGGGGCCACATCCTCCATTTCTTCTGGAAGTTATTTTAAGAGAGTAAAATCAACTTTGTTACAGAGTAAGGAAGAATTTTCTAAAGTGTTCCTGGGTGAACCCTCTTACACTGTTGGTGGGAAAGCCAACTGGTGCAGCCACTCTGGAAAACAGTATGGAGTTTCCTCAAAAAGTTGAAAATAGAGCTACCCTATGACCCAGCAATCACACTACTGGGTATTTACCCTAAAGATACAAATGTAGTGATCCGAAGGGGCACGTGCACCCCAATGTTTATAGCAGCAATGTCCACAATAGCCAAACTATGGAAAGAACCTAGATGTCCATCAACAGATAAATGGATAAAGAAGAGGTGTATATATATACAATGGAATACTATGCCACCATCAAAACCCCAAAATCTTGCCATTTGCAATGACATGGGTAGAGCTAGAGGGTATTATGCAGAGCAAAATAAGTCAGTCAGAAAAAGACAATTATTACATGATCTCACTGATATGAGGAATTTGAGAAACAAGACAGAGGATCATAGGGGGAAGGAGGGAAAAATGAAACAGATGGGATTGGGAGAGAGACAAACCATAAGAGACTCTTAATCTCAGGCAACAAATTGAAGGTTGCTAGAGGGGAGGTGGGTGGGAGGGATAGGGTGGCCGGGTGATGGACGTTGGAGAGGGTTTGTGCAATGGTGAGTGCTGTGAATTGTGTAAGCCTGATGAATCACAGACCTGTATAACCCTGAAACAAATAATATATTATATGTTAATAAAGAAATAAAATGTTCCTGGGTACTCTAGTTCCTAAAAATACTTCACAAATAAAGGTTCTGTGGTCCCATAACTTTGGACACATGGCATACAGACTCACTCCATCCCCTTCTGGGAGATTTCCGATGCACGCACTGGAATATATTAAGTATATTAAAACCTCGGAGAAATGCTGCCTCTGACAAACATGTTTGCTCTTGTCTCCTTGTCATTTCCCAAATGCATTTGATCACCAAGCCCCTTTCATTCTTGAAGCACAAAGTTGGCAAAACTTTGGGAGATACTGGGAAAGGAATTAGGAAATGTAGCTTGATAAGCCTGGAAAAATCGCAGGTATGTGGCAGCAGATTCCCGTGTCTAGCCTTCCAGGTCCTATTTCTTGTATCAGGGAAATGCACGCTTCACAGCGGCGAGGACTCGCATCAGTCTTTAGCAGTTCACTGCTCAATCTCCAGGCTCCGGCATGTATTTGCATCAGTAACCATTTGCTAACTGGGAGGACACCAGCAGCTCTGGGTCACCATGGACGCCATGACCTTCTCAGCTTAGTCTCCAGGCTGGCTCTCATTTCAGCCTGAAACTGCACTTCTACCAACTGCCTGAATCCTGTAACCAGTTGCTTTTTCTCCTTGTTTTAACATTCAGAACGTCCTGAATTCTTCATCCTTTAGCAGTTGTGTGGCCCACATTTATCCTATTCATAGCTCCCCATCATATTTTGAAAAGTCTTTCTGTGTATTTGAGGGAAATGCCTTTGTTATGAGTCTCTCCTCCTAAAGTAGAAGTCAGTACTCAAATCTCCAGGCTTTTTTTTTTTTTTTGCAAGAAGATACATGACAACCATAAGAGCAGAATGTTGTGGGGGAATAGGCTTTGTTTCAGACCTGGTGGTACTGACTAAGGGGACATAGAATCTATCGTTCTTAAGCATGAGGTTAGTTAGCTTCAATGCAGAGACAGGAGCAGTGGTGGGACTCTCAGTCGAGTAGCATGGATTGTTCTGGGGTGGCCGGGAAAGGTCAGCGACTGTCTCAACAGGCCAGTTCTGCTGGGTGGTCTGAGCCTTGTTCCTGGAAGTTTAGCCATGAGCCTGGCTTTCCAGGACCCAGAATTTAATTCATTCTGCTAAGTTTAAATGTTCCTGCTGAACATGATATCCACCCTATAATTCTGCAAGTCTCAAATTCCCATTTCAGAAGACTTATTCTTTTTCTTTTTTAAATTTACGATTTTTTAAAATTTCTTTTCATCGTAACAGAATTGTTTATGTACCACACCCAGTGCTCCATGTAATAGTGCCCTCCATAGTACCCACCACCTGGCTCCCCCAACCTCCTACCCCCGCCCCTTCAAAACCCTCAGATTGTTTTTCAGAGTCCATAGTCTCTCATGGTATGATCTGTTTTTTAATTTAAAAAAATTTATTTTTTAATTTTCATTCTAGTACAGTTAACATACAGTGTTCTATTATTTGCAGGTGTACAATATAGTTATTCAATAATTCTGTGCATTACTCAGTGTTCATCATGGTAAGTATACTGTTAGTTCCCATCACCTATTTCACACCCCCCTTCCCCGTGACCATCAGTTTGTTCTCTATAGTTAAGAATGTTTCTTGGTTTCTCTCTTTTTCCTTTATTCATTTGTTGTGTTTCTTAAATTCCACATATGAGTGAAATCAGATGGTATCTGTCTTTCTCTGACTTATTCTGCCTAGCATTATACCCTTTAGATCCATCCATGTTGTTGCAAATGGCAAGATTTAATTCTTTTTATGGCTGAATAAATATCTATATCTATCTATCTATATCTATCTATCTATCTACTTATCTATATATCTTCCTTGTCCATTCATCTACCGATGGACACTTGGGCTGCTTCCAAAATTTGGCTATTATAAATAATGTTGCAGTAAACAGAGGGGTGCATCTATCCTTCTGAATTGGTGTTTTTGTATTCTTTGGGCAAATACCCAGTAGTTTGATTACCGGATTGTAAGGCAGTTCTATTTTTAATTTGTTGAGGCATCTCCACACTGTTTTCCACAGTGGCTGCAGCAGTTTGCATTCCCGACAGTAAACGAGGGTTCCTTTCTCTCCACATCCTCGTCAGCACTTGTTGTTTCTTGTGTGTGTGTGTTTTTTTTTTATTTTAGCCATTCTGACAGGTGTGAGGTAATACCTCACTGTGGTTTTGATTTGCATTTCTCTGATGATGAGTGTGTGGAGCGTCCTTTCATGTGTTTGGCCATCTGTGTGTCTTCTTAGAAGATTTTTTTCCTAATTGCTATTGATTTTTTTCCTTATTGCCCATACCACTTTTAAAAATTTCGCTTACCCCCTTTGACTAATTAAATACACACACAAACATTTCTCCTTTGCCTCTCTGTCCTGCCTGGTGGTTGGTTTGTTGGTTGGTTGGTTTTTAATCACACTGTGTGCACGACTCTCCCCTTCTGAAGGTCAATGTCTACAGTTTACTTTTTATAATGGGTCTTTTTGTTTTTAATTTGGATAACCGAGACACGGAAGCGTTCTTAGTCTCTTGTAAGTGATTTCTTTCTATGCCTCTCTTGTACTCCCGAGATTCTTCTTCACTGACGTAGTCATGCTTAAGAACGATAGATTCTATGTCCCTTAGTCAGCATTATCTAAGTTAAATTTTAATAATTTAGTTTAATACTCCATCATTATATCTGCCCAACACAATTGGGAAAGGAATAGGGAGACAAGATTAGGCTGCTAGTAGGAAAGATCCAAAGTAAAAGTAATTAAAATAAATCAGAGGTGTGTTTTTTGTCTAACAAGAGAAGTTTAGAAATAGGCTAATAAGGTGCTAAGTATGGTGACTCCATGGTCCCTGAGGACTCAATCTCCTTCCTTCTGTCCTACTGCCCATAGTAAATGGCTTTCATTTTCAGGGCAACCGGCTCTTCACAAGATGGTGGAGCAGCTATAGCTTTCCCGTTCTGCTGCCCACTTGAATCAATCCCCTGTCCAAGAGACCACATGCAGTGACTTCCACCCATATCTTACCATCCACTTCTGTCCCTAAGGGATGCTTAGAAATGTAGTTTTATAGTTGGGCAAGTTGCTACACCCAGTGATGGGGGGCTCTGTGTTTATTCAAAGGAAGAAGAAGGGAATACATACTAGGAAAACAACTAAAAGTCTCTGCTTTGAAGATTTTTTTTAAATTTACTTTTTTTAGTTATTTTTTGTTTTTGTTTTTTAAATTTTTATTGCTGTTTTACATAAGATGCTGTTGACTATAAATCTGATGTAAAAATACTGTGAAGATTTCAATTCTCGCATTTGGAGGAATGTCCAGAAATTCATGTGGTCTCTTGGGTCAGAAAGTGGGCACAAGTTACCTGCATTTACAGCCACTGTGAGCAGTGTTGTCCTCCAGGATATAAGCCAAGCTTACTTTGTTAGTATAACTTCTGATATGCATTTAAAAGAAAGCACAAGATGCAAGACACATTCCAAATGAGACATTTTAATAATGCTCCATCATAATTAATTCTTGAGAGCCAGATTCCCAGTTCAAGGCATTTTGAGCTTTTATAAAAGATTTACAACTTTGAACACAAAACAGAATCAGCTCTCTCTAGGCTCATTATAAAAACCAAATCATAATCACCATCACAGAAAACAGTTTTGTTATTTCTTCTTGTTCCTGGGTAGATAATGGGAGGTTGGGTCAGGGTGATCCAAGTCAGAGAAGGATCTGCTCAGGATAAAGACACAGGATGCAGAGAAGAAATGGTCTATGCCGATATTATCTCAGATAAGCTATGTTGGCATGAGTTTTCTTTTGCCATTTTTAAAGTGAGAGATTTAAAGCTCAAGATCAAAATCCAGTTCTTCTTAACATTTCTGTGATGTGATTACCTTTTTTTTTTTAAATTTCTTCTTGCAATCCATCAAAAGTCAGCTTCAAATCATTCATAGTCCCAGATATCCAAGGGTCAGAAGACTGAGCCATTTTTTTTCAGGGTTATTTATTTGCACTAATAACAAAGAATTCAGACTGGAAAATGCTGTACAAATCTTGCCTTTTCTCCTTCTTCCTCCCACATAGCTCATCCTTGTAACAAACAACTGGTTCTGCTCAGCCAGTGTGACGTATCCATAACCGCCCTTCCTGTCCCTTCCTCTTGTGGCTTGCTGGGTGAAAAGAGGATGCAGTGATGATGGCTTTTTAAGGTGCTGAGGAGAACTCTGCCTTTTACCAAAATGTGGAGAGACTGATACTGGTCAGTGGGGCATGAAAGAAGTGGACACAGACTAGACCTGTACTGCAGGAGGATGCAAGTTTCCAATGACACCAGTGAGGAGAAGATAGATTAGTGCCTGGGGGACCGACGTGTGCCTGGAGTTGAGTCAGCACATGGGAGGCTGGGTTCAGCCATAACCTCCTGTCTTTCCAAGACTGTCCTGGGACAGGACCACAGGATCCCTTTCTCTGGTTTGACAGTCAGAGGCTTCATCAGCCCAGTCTTTCCGGCCATTCTTGCAGGTATTCAAAGAACATCCTGGGTGTTGGAGAAACAAAGCATTCTTTTTTTTTTTTAATTTATTTATTTGTCAGAGAGAGAGGGAGAGAGAGAGAGCAAGCACAGGCAGACAGAGTGGCAGGCAGAGGCAGAGGGAGAAGCAGGCTCCCTGCCGAGCAAGGAGCACGATGTGAGACTCAATCCCAGGACGCTGGGATCATGACCTGAGCCGAAGGCAGCCGCCCAACCAACTGAGCCACCCAGGCGTCCCGAAACAAAGCATTCTTTAAGCACTGGAGAATTTTCCATTCAAACCCAGTCCCAGCAAGGGGAGAACCGCAGGAGTGGCAGGGATGGGAAGGCAGCATGGACAAGGGTCAGGCTGCAGGCAGAGCAGCCACGGGTGCCACGGGAGTGGTAGATCCCTGTGCTTCTGCCCCAAAAGGAAAGGATGGAGTAGGAGATGTGGCTCCAACTCTGGGTGGGCATAAAGCAGGTTAATGACTGCTACTGCCACCCCTCACTGGTCTGACAAATCAGACTCCATCTGCTGCGTGGATCACCTTTGCCAAAGTCTATTCAAGTTATTTTATTGTTTTATCATTTTCCTAATTTTCAAAGAAACAGATACATAAAAATATAAACAAGAGGTTCTATCAAGCACTTTAAAAGGAAAGAAGTCATTCCCCAGGAGGTTTAAGGAGGAACATAAAAGAGCAACCAAAATATTATAGTATGTATTTTTAAAAATTTTATAAACCCCAAAGACTCCACTCCCAAACTGCTAGAACTCATACAAGAATTCAGTAAAGTGTCAAGATGTAAAAACAATGCACAGAAATTAGTTGCATTTCTATACACCAACAAGACAGAAGAAAGAGAAATTAAGGAGTTGATCCCATTTACAATTGCACCCAAAACCATGATACCTAGGAATAAATCTAACCAAAGAGGCAAAGAATATGTACTCAGAAAACTACAGAGTACTCATGAAAGAAATTGAGGAAGACACAAAGAAATGGAAAAACGTTCCATGCTCATGGATTGGAAGAACAAACATTGTGAAAATGTCTATGCTCCCTAAAGCAATCTACACATTTAATGCAATCTCTATCAAAATACCAGCAACTTTTTTTCAAAGAAATGAAACAAATAATCCTAAAATTTATATGGAACCAGAAAAGACTCAGAATAGCCAGAGGAATGTTGAAAAAGAAAACCAAAGTTGGTGGCATCCCAATTCCAGACTTTAAGCTCTATTATAAAGCTGTCATCATCAAGACAGTATGGTACTGGCACAAAAACAGACACATAGATCAATGGAACAGAATAGAGAGCCCAGACATGGACCCTCAACTCTATGGTCAACTTATCTTCAACAAAGCAGGAAAGAATGTCTAATGGAAAAAAGACAGTCTCTTCAAAAACAGTGCTGGGAAAATTGGACAGCCACATGCAGAACAATGAAACTCGACCATTTCCTTACACCACACACAAAAATAGACTGCAAATGGATGAAAGACCTCAATGTGAGACAGGAATCCATCAAAATCTTTGAGGAGAACACAGGCAGCAACCTCTTCGACCTCAGCTGCAGCAACATCTTCCTAGAAATATTGCCAAAGGCAAGGGAAGCAAGGGCAAAAATGAACTATTGGGATTTCATCCAGATCAAAACTTTTGCACAGCAAAGGAAACAATTGACAAAACCAAAAGACAACCAACAGAATGGGAGAAGATATTCACAAATGACATAATAGATAAAGGGCTAGTATTCACAATCTATAAAGAACTTATCGGACTTAACACTTAAAGAACAAATAATCCAATCGAGAAATGGGCAGAAGACATAAACAGACGTTTCTGCAAAGAAGACATCCAAATGGCCAACAGACACATGGAAAAGTGCTCAACATCACTCAGCATTAGGGGAATACAAATCAAAACCACAGTATGGTACCACCTCAAACAGATCAGAATGGCTAAAATTAGCCGGTCAGGAAACAACAGGAGTTGGCAAAGATGCAGAGAAACGGGAACCCTCTTACGCTGTTGGTGGGAATGCAAAACAGCATGGAGGTTCCTCAAAAATTTGAAAACAGAGCTACCCTATGACCCTACAATTACACTACTGGGTGTTTACTCTAAAGATACAAATGTAGTGATCCGAAGTGGCACGTGCACCCCAATGTTAATAGCAACAATGTCCACAATAGCCAAACTATGGTAAAGGCCTAGATGTCCATCAACAGATGAATGGATAAAGAAGATGTGGTGTATATATACACAAAGGAATACTATGAAGGCATCAAAAAGCTGAAATCTTGCCTTTTGAAGATGTGGATGGAACTAGAGGGTATTATGCTAAGCAAAATAAGTCAATCAGAGAAAGACAATTATCACATGATCTCATTGATATGAGGAATTTGAGAAACAAGACAGAGGACCATAGAGGAAGGGAGGGAAAAATGAAACAAGGTGAAACCAGAGAGGGAGACAAACTGTAAGAGAGTCTTAATGTCAGGAAACAAACTGAGGGCTGCTGGAGGGGAGAGCAGTGGGAGGGATGGGGTGGCTGGGTGATGGACATTGGGAAATATGGTAAGAAAAAATAAATTAAAAAATTTTTTTTACTTGAAGTCATGTAATGAATATGTGAATCTAAAGAGGTGATTATTTTGTTTTGAATTAAAACTAATTTGTCTATTTATTCAAAGTCTAAATTATACAGGAGGAAACACGTGGATCTTAAATCATCCTCCAATTTTGGAAAGAAGTTTTTACTGTTTATTCATGAAGCACTTTCAGCAGGGCACCCACGGTCTTTTAAACTACTGAAATAAAGGAAAGTGCAAGATTAAGCCAACTAGGAATTCCAAGCTTAAGTTCTGGTTCTGGCCTCTTCTTTTTGTCTTCTTGAGCTTAGATACTGACTTAGTACCACGGACAGCCTAGGGATGGAGAAACTTGACATGAGGAACAGGATCACACATTTGGAGGGCCAAGAGCCTTAAAATGGAAAGTATTTCTGAATGTGGGAGATCAGGAAGAAGTTTACAGTGTGGGATGACAGATCGCAATGGCTTGAAAGCTCTGATAAAATGATGATGACAAAGGTTAAAACTCTGTTTTTCCCTTTCAGAGCACAGAGTATGAAGTTGCCAGGAACTATGATCTGCAGTTTCTTTTCCTAAAATCCTTTACTGTCTCATTTTTCTGAGTAAGTCACTGTTATTCTTACATTTTCACTTTTATCTTGGCTTGCTGAGACCTGCCTTTGTCAGGGACTTTGACATTTTTTTTCTTTCTGACTGTGTTTTTTATGCACACACAGCTTCTTTTGAAGTTCATATATATATATATATATATATATATATATATATATATATAAAAGTTACAGGGAAGAGGTAGAAGCTACAAAATCCTCATTTAAGCAGAAATCCTGAAAACTGAAAGGACAATTGTCAAGGAAGAAGAGGAATGTCTGGCACATAGTAGGCACTCAATAAATGGTTCTTGAATGGGTGAATAAGGGAAACTCCTCCTTCATTGAAAGAGGGTTGCTATTTCAGAGAATTACATAGGTGAAAAAAATTATGGCATACGGTAGCTACATGATATTCTTCTTCTTTTTTTTTAAGATTTCATGTATTTATTTGAGAGAGAGAGAGACAGCAGCAGGGAGGGGCGGAGAGAGAAGCAGACTTCCTGTTGAGCAGGGAGCCCCATGTGGGGCTCCATCCCAGGACCTTGGGATCATGACCTGAGCTGAAGGCTGATGCTTAACCAACGGAGCCACCCAGGTGCCCCTATAATGTTGTTCTTAAAATATCCTTCAGAAATGAGTAGGTCAGGTGTTGTTAGCCCCATTTGCTGATGCAACTTGGAGTTTGAAGAGACTTGTTCAGAACTGGTAAGTGCCAAGGCTGAGTCATGGCCCCAGTCAGGCGATTCTAAATTCTGTGCATTTTGTCACTTTTGGTTTCTGTCCTTTGTGTGCGTGTGCGTGTGTGCGTGTGTGTGTGCGCGCGTGCGGTGAAGTACCCCAGTTTTTAGAGATGGCTATGGCTATAGTCTGAACGTTTATGTTTTCCCATAATTCATATGCTGAAATTCTAATGCCCAAGCGAATGACAGTGGGAGGTGGGGCCTTTGGGAGGTGACTAGGTCTTGAGGGCAGAACCCTCATGAATAAGATCAGATCAGTGTCTGAATAAAATAGGCTCAAGAGAGCTCCCTTGCCTTTCTGCCCTGTGAGGATATAAGAAGTCTGTGACCCAGAACAGGGCCCTCAGCCAATCATGCTGGCTCCCTGATCTGGACTTCCAGCCTCCAGAACTAAGAGAACAAAGTTGCTGCTGTTCATTAGTCTCCCGTCTGTATGTTGTTCCAGCGACAGCAGGGCTGACTGGTGTGCTTGTGGGGGTAGGCCCAGAGATTATTCTTTAATTTACATCTCTTCCCATTTTTCAGCCTTACCTTCGCTCCTCATTTTGTAATGTCCATTTCATGTCACATTACTTGTTCTGGAATAGTCAGTGAAAAACAAAATCTTTGGAAGGGGAAAGGGGGATAAAAAAAGAAAGACAATGGGCTTTATTGCAAAACTGTGGACCCACTGCCTTTGTGTTGGAGAATTTTCTTCGGCTAGAACATCCATCTCCTACGTCTGTCCTCTTACACATGTGCCACACATTTCAGAAGGACATGAGTGAGCGTAACGATAACAAACATTCATGCTTCCCCATCTCCCTTCCGCTCAGCGATGGGCTCTCAAGTCTTTACATGGAAATGACCGTGGGAACCACAAGCAGGCAGGACAAAGAGGCGGCAAGGAGTTTCTTGGCAGAAACAGCAACTCAAAGAACTAAAACAAACTCACACCGCAGGGTGATGTTGTTCCTGGACCTTGGAGAAAACAGCTGAGATGATGAGGTCTGGGTCTGACCAGGGAGAGCCTCTTTCTGAGTGGGACCTTTTCCTTCAGCATGCAACATTTGGATACAATAGTGCCTAAGCTCCGTTTTTGAACAATGACTCCCCTTCCCTCTTCATTGTCACACGTTTGTGTAAGACTTCAGATCTGCACATATATTATACCCTTAAACTTCTCTGCAATCCAGGAGCTGACCACAGGGAGAATACAGGAACATTTTCTGTTTATGGAATGTATTGTGCTTGAGAACCATTTGTGCTTTGGAGATAGCTCAGCAATGTGTCCATTTCTTCCTGCTGTTCTTGCCCAACAAAGTGCTCACGGCCTTAGGAGCTCCTGCCTCTGAGGAGAAGGGCTGCAGGGAGCTGGTAAGCCAACTTCAGGGACCTGGTACACCCACATCAGGAACCTGGCACATAGAAGGGTTACCTGAGCTTCTAGGGGCCCATGTGAACATGCTTGATCTGGAGATCTGGCCCTAGTTATGCCAGGGAGGAGGAAATGAGCCCAAGAAACCCCCTCAGTCACAGCCTTCTCTCAGGAAAGCAGCCAAAGGTATTTCCAGTCACCCAGGGTCCTTTGCTTTCCTTCATGGCACCCTGATGACAACTTGAACAAGTTGAACAAGATTGAACAAGACACTGTGCACACTAATCTAACAGGGGCAGCCATTCACTCCAGAAAAATTAGGTCTTGTGACCTCTGAGGTAGCCAGGCTCCTTCATGAATATCAATTGTGGTCTTCTCTTAGGGAGTTTTAATACCACATACACAGACACACACACAGATACACACACACAGGGAAGTGAAACAGAGGGTAGGAGAGGAGCAAGAAGACAGAGAAACTGAGTCAAAGACTGCAAAACCCCTGAAGTAGGGAAAGAGGGATCCTCTGACAAGATAACCTAGTCACTGGAGTTGCCATAGTGCTCTGAGCAGTGATGAGCCTCTGTTTCCTTTCTGGCTCGCATTATTCTTTAAGGGCTGTGTTGAGGTAGAGTTCACATGCAGTAAATGACATACATCTAATGTGTAAAATCTGATAGATTTTGACACATGTAGGCACCTGTGAAATCATCATCACTATCAAGATAATAAACATGTCCATTTCTTCCAGAAGTTTCCTCTTGTCCCTTGGGAATCCTTCTCTCCTGCCTTTCCCTGTCTTCTCTCACTTTCCCTTGCAAATCATCTGCTTTGTGCCAGTATAAAGTTTCTGGCATTTTCTAGGATGTTATATTAGTGGAACCATACAGTGCATGCTCTTCTTATCTCTCCTTCCTCATCCAGCATAATTTTGAGGGTCATTCATGTTGTTGCATGTATCACTAGTTATTCCTTTTTACTACTGAGAAGTGTACCACTATAAGAACACTTTTGGTTTTTCAAAAAATCCATATACTTATTGATGTACATTTAGATCATTCACAATACTCTATTACAAATAAAACTGCTATGAACATTTGTATACAAGTCTGTGTATGAATAATTGCAACTTTTCATATGCTTATTTACCATTTATATATCTTAATATCCCATGAGTCAAAGGAGAAATATAAGGGAAAGAGAGTATTTTGAACTGAATAAAAATGAAACTGCAACATATTACAACTTGTGGGATGCTACTAAACTGTTACTTTGAGGAAAATTCATAGCACTAAACACCTATAGGAGAAAAGAAAATTTTTTTTAAAATCTGTGACCTCAGTTTACACATTACACAACTTGGGGGAAGAAAAGCAAACAAAATCCAAAATATGGAAAAGAAAGGGAATAATAAAGAGCAGAACAGAAATCAGTGAAGTTGAAAACAATAGAAAAAAATCAAAGGAAGCAAAAGTTAGGTCTTTGAAAAAGATTGAATATAACTGATGAAGTTCAAACCACACTGATCAGGAATGAAAAAGAAAAAGCACAAATTACCAATATCAGAAATGAGAGAGGTGTCATCAGTAAAAATTCTACAGATATTAAAAAGATAATGAAGGAATATTACAAATATGTTATACCAATAAATTTGACAACTTAAACAAGAACCAACTTCATAAAAGATACAAACTATCAAGGTTAATTCAAGAGCAAAGAGGTAACCCAAACAAAATTTATCTATTAGAGAAATGAAATTTGAGATTAAAAATTGCCCTGCATACATATCTAAAATCTAAGCCCAAATGGCTTCACTGATGAATTATACCAAATATTTATAGAATCAATAACTGCAATTCTCTATAAAATCTTCAAGAAATTGAAAGGAAGGAAATATTTCCCAATTCATTCTATGAGGCTAGCCTTACTCTGGTGTAAGCTAAAACATTTTAAGACAAGGCATGAAAATCACAAGAAAAGAAAAATGCATAGTTGAAAAATTGCTTAACAAAATTTTATAAAAGCAAATCCAACAATATACATACAAAAATATATCATGACCAAGTAAGAGTTATCACAAGAATGCCAGGTTAATCATAACTTTGAAAATCAATCAATATGATTCACCATGATAGACCAGGGGGAAAAAGAGAAAAGGAAAGAAAAGGGAAAATTGTCTGATTGTCTTAATAAAAGCAAAAAAAATTATCTGATAAAATTTAACATTCATCCTTCATAAAAACTCTCAGCCAGTTAGGACTACGGGACAACTTTTTCAGTTCGATTAAGGGCATCTGGAGCTAATATCACATTTAATGTTGAAATGTTGAATACTTTTCCTCTAAAACAAGGATATCTGCTCTCACCAATTCTATTCAACATTGTACTGAAGGTTCTAGGGATGTAATGCAGCAAAGAAAAGATATAAAAGACATGTAGCCTGTAAAGGGAGAAATAAAACTGCCTGTATTCATAGGTACTTGATCATCTATATGGAAAAATCTTAGGAATCTATAAGAAGGCACTATCACTTATAAATGAGTGTGTGATATAAGATCAACATACAAAAATCAATTGCATTTCTTTACACTAACAAGGAACAATCAGAAACAGAAAAAAGCCCTATAATTTAAAATCATATCAAAATAGGAAATATCTAGAGAAAAATATAAAGAGATAAATCTAGTAGGTAACATGCAAGACCTGTAACTGAAAACCAAGTAACATTTCTGAGAGAAATGAAAAAAATAAATGAAGATATATGAATGCGATATATATATCACATTCATAAACTTGAAGGCTCAATGTTGTTAAGATATCAATTCTACCCTAACTGATTAATAGATTCAAAGTTATCTCAATCAAAATCCCAGCAGAATTTTTGTAGAATTTGATTTTAAAATTCATTTTGAAATGCAATGAACCTAGAATACCCAAATAACTTTGAATGGACAAAAGGAAAGTTGGACGATGTATAGTACTGACTTCAAGATTTATTATAAAGCTACAGTATCTAAGATACTGTTGTAATAGCATGAAGATAACAATCTTCAATGCGTGTGCACCTAATTACAAGCTACAAAACAAAATGACAGTAATGCTAATAAAACTTAAAGGAAAAATAGACAAATCTAGAACTGTATTTGGAGATTTCAACATTCTTTCAGTAACTGATTAAAAAAAACTAGACAGAAAATCAAAAAGAATATAAAAGAGAACAGAAGAATATAAATTAACAACTTGACCTAATTATCCTTCATAGAACATTATCTGCAAAAACTACAGAATACTCATTCTTAAATGTATATGTAACATTCACCAATATAGACCATATATTGGGCCATATGATGAGCCTCAATAAATTTTAAAAAGAAGGAAAGAGAGAAATTGTACAGACTACAATAGAATTAAATTAGAAGTTAGTAACAGATCAGAAGAATAAACATTGTTAAAATGTCTTTGCTGCCAGAGCAATCTATAGTTTCAATGCCATCCTCATCAAAATACCATAGGCATTTTTCAAAGTGCTGGAACTAACAGTCCTAAAATTCATATGGAACCAGAAAAGACCCCGAATCTCCAAGGAAATGTTGAAAAAGAAAAACAAAGCTGGGGGCACCATGTTGCCTGATTTCAAATGTTATTACAAAGCTGTGATCACCAAGATAGCATACTACTGGCACAAAAATAGACACATAGATCAATGAAACAGTAAAGAGCCCAGATATGGACTCTCAACTCTATGGTCAAATAATCTTTGACAAAGCAGGAAAAAATATCCAATGGAAAAAAGACACTCTCTTCAATAAATTGTGCTGGGACAATTGGACAGCTATATATAGGAGAACAAAACTCAACCATTCTCTTGTACCAAACACACAGATAAATTCAAAATGGATGAAAGACCTCAATGTGAGACAGGAATCCATCAAAATTCTAGAGGAGAACATAAACAGTAACCTCTTTAACACTAGCCACAGGAACTTCTTTAAAGACACGTTTCCAAAGGCAAAAGAAACAAAAGCGAAAATGAACTTTCAGAACTTTATCAAGATAAAAAGCTTCTGCACAGTGAAGGAAACAGTCTAAAAAACACAGAGGCAACCCACAGAATGGGAGAAGATATTTGCAAATGACACTATAGACAAAGGGCTGATACCCAAGATCTATAAAGAACTTCTCAAACTCAACACTCAAGAAAGAAATAATCAGAGGGGGAGATGAATCATAAGAGACTATATGGTGACTGAAATAACATAATTAAAAAAAAACCAATCAAGTCAGAAAATGGGCAGAAGACATGAACAGACACTTCTCCAATGAAGACATACAAATGGCTATCAGACACATGAAAAAATGTTCATCATCACTAGCCATCAGAGAGATTCAAATTAAAACCACATTGAGATACCACCTCACACCAGTTAGAATGGCCAAAATTAGCAAGACAGGAAACAAAGTGTGTTGGAGAGGATGTGGAGAAAGGGGAACCCTCTTACACTGTTGGTGGGAATGCAAGTTGGTGAGCCACTTTGGAGAACGGTGTGGAGATTCCTCAAGAAATTAAAAATAGAGCTTCCCTATGACCCTGCAAATGCACTACTGGGTATTTAACCCAAAGATACAGATGTAGTGAAAAGAAGGGCCATCTGTACCCCAAAGTTCATAGCAGTAATGGCCACAGTCACCAAACTGTGGAAAGAACCAAGATGCCCTTCAACGGACGAATGGATAAGGAAGATGTGGTCCATATACACTATGGAGTGTTATGCCTCCATCAGAAAGGATGAATACCCAACTTTTGTATCAACATGGACAGGACTGGAAGATATTATGCTGAGTGAAATAAGTCAAGCAGAGAGAATCAATTTTCATATGGTTTCACTTATTTGTGGAGCATAAGAAATAACATGGAGGACATGGCGAGATGGAGAGGAGAAGGGGTTGAGGGAAATTGGAGGGGGAGATGAAGACTATGGGCTCTGAAAAACAATCTGAGGGTTTCGAAGGGGCAGGGGGTGATAGGTTGGGTGAGCCTGGTGTTGGGTATTATGGAGGGCACGTATTACATGGAGCACTAGCTGTGGTGCATAAACAATGTATTCTGTTACACTGAAAAGAAATTTAAAAAAAGAGAGAAAGAAAAAAAGAAACATTTTCAATCTGATAAAGGGCATCTACAAAACACCTACAGCTAACATCTTCCTTAGTGGTGAAATCTGAAAAATTTCCCCCTAAGATTAGAAACAAAGCAGAGACATCCTCTCTCACTATTTCTACTTGACATTACATGGGCAGTCCTATGCAGCATATTATATCAAGTAAAAGAAATAAAGGGCATGTAGATTGAAAAAGGATGAAAAAAGTGTCTTTGTTCATAGGCAACATGTTTTATATATAAGACAGCCCTAGAGAAGCTACATGAAACCACTAGAATGAGTAAGTGAGTTCAGTAAGGTTGTAGGATTAAAGTCAATATACTAAAAGCAATTGCATTTCTATATACTGGTAATAAATTTCTGTAAAATGAACTCCAATGTCATTTAGAATAGCATGTAAAATTAACAAAAGATGTGTAAAATCTATATACTGACAAAACACAAACATATAAAAATATTGCTGAGAGACATTAATGGAGATCTAAATTAAATGAGTTATACCATGATAAATTAAATGAGTTATGATTGGAAGACTCAATATTGCTGAAATGATGATTCTCCTCAAATTAATCTACACATTCAACATGATTCCAGTCAAAACACAGTAGGCTTTGTGTGTGTGTGTGTGTGTGTGTGCGTGTGTGTGCACAGAAATTAGCATGTCATTTCTAAAATGTATTTAGAGATTCAAAGAATATAGAATTGCTAACATAATCCTTAAAAAGAAGAGTTTCAGTATTAATTGCATTATATACACACAGTGTGTACTAGTAGTGTAAAGACACACAGCTCAGTAAGAGTTCAGAAATAAAACTACACCTTGGAAGTATGGTATCAAAACAATTCAATGACAAAATGAAAGGCTTTTAACAAACAGTGCTGGAACCACTGGATATCCATATATAGAGGTGACCTCCAACCTATACCTCACATTATACACAAAAATGAATTAGAGATGGTTAATATATTTGAATGTGAAATGGGGTCAAAATCAGCCCTTGGAGGGTAAAAAAATCTTGGATATTACAACCGTTGCTGGCCCTCCTAAAGGTCATGGTACAAGAAGAGATATACATTTTATCTGTGGGGATTAAAACATTTCATGTTAGGGGACGGGGCTGATTAGAGAGTATCTAAAAAGACTCCTGTGGAAATATTGTTGGTATGAATCATGTTTCTCCAAAACTTATGTTGAGGTCATAACCCCTGGTACCTGTCAAAGTGATCTTATGGGGAAATAGAGTCTTTGTAGATGTAACTAAGAAGCTAAGATGAGGTCACACTGGAGTAGGGTAGGTCCCTAATACAATATGACTAGTGTCCTTATAAGAAGAGGAGAAGAGACACAGAGACAGACACACAGGAGTGAAGGCCAAGTGAAGACAGAGCAGAAATTGCAAGGAAGTGTTACAAGCCAAGGAACGCCAAGGATTCCTACAGTCAGAAGTTAGCCAGAGGCAAGGAAGGATCTCCCCAAGGCTGTCAATGAGAGCACGGCTCTGCCAACACCTTGATTTTGGACTTCTAGCCTTTAGAACTGCAAAACAGTACGTTTCTGTTGTGTGAAGCCCCCGGTTTGTTACTTTGTTATGGCAGTCTTAGGAAACTTCTATGGGGGAAGATAATATAAAAAGGGTCAGGAAACTTTGTTCTAGAAGAAAGCATAAAATATTGTTGTAACTTTTTGTAACTTTTGGTTAGGCAAGAATTTCTTAGATGGCTCCAGAGAGCACTACTCACAAGGGAAAAAACAATGAAAAATAGGTTTTTATCAAATTACACACTTCTGATTGAAAAAAGGTTAAACCTGTTAAGATCTGACATGAACAGAGAAAGTTAAGAAAATGTTAAGAAGATGAACAGAGAACTCTTTGGAGAAAGAGTTCTGGAGAAAATATTTGTAGTAGATAGCTAACAAAGGACTTATAAATGGAACATATGAAGAACAACAATTCAATAATAAAGAGACAACTCAATTTACTAGTGAGCAAAAGGCTTAGTTCGCAAAGGAAGAGATCTGAAAAGTCAGTATGCACGTGAAAATAATGCTCAATATCATTAGTCATCAGAGAAATGCAGTGAAGCACCACACACCACTTGCATCATGCAATTAAGAAGACTGACAAGACCCAGTGTTGGCCAGGATGTGGACCTATGGGGGTGCACGCCTAATCTGAAAAGTGGTCTGCCATTTTCTCACTAAGTTAAACCCATGTCTATCCTCTGTCCTTGCAATTCCACTTCTAGGTGTTGACAAAGAGAAACGAGTAAGTATACAGCAAGCACGGCACACAAATGTTAACAGCCCAAACCTGGAAACAACTCAAATGTCCACTATCAGGAGAAGGGATCAGTAGACTCAAGGGCGTTTACACAATGCCCACTACTCAGCAAAGAAAAGGAAGAAATGATGGACGGTCTCAACAACATAGACGGAGCTCAAGCACATTTTGCTGAGTGAAAGAAGCCACACCCAAAGTGTACCTACTGTACTCTTCCATTATACGAAGCTCTGGAACAGACACAAACTCCCTCTTTAGGGATAGAAATCAGACCAGTGAGTTCCTGCCTGGAGGGACAGTCAAGGGGTTTACCCCAAGAGCGCAGGGAACTTTCTAGTGATGGAACAGTTCCACAGTCCGAGGGGTGTGGACAGTAAGTGTGTGCGTGCACAGGTTCAAACTCATCAAGCTAATAAAGGAGCTAATGTCTGTGCATTTTACTGTTCCACCTGGTGGAGGTCAGGGAAATGGCTGTTTTACCTGATGTGTCTAGGTCAGCCTGGAGAACCCCAGTCGGTGGCGGAGCTCCTTAGTGGGGGAAGCATGGACATTTCTCAGAGTGAAACCCTCTTTGCCTTTTGTAAGTTTTGTGGACGCAAGGGCAAGAGTCCTGCAAGAACATGGGCAGCTGAGTGCCAACATGGAAAGCCTATGTTCTCCAGTGTCCAGGACTGTCTCCCTGGAAGCCCAAACCCTCTTACACACCTGGTTGTTGTGTAGGTAAATCAAAGGAAGTGCGTCACGAGCCTGTGTAAAGAAGGTCAATTCATACACTGGAAAGTCTTACTAAAAGAAGTAGTGGAAGGGTCTAAAACTCCCACACATTCACAAGAATGTTGACAGCATTGAAACAAACCCTTCCACAAAGGACCCCAAAGTCTCTCTTAAAAAGCCTGCATTTGATGTGATCATTACACTTGTTTTCTTCCCATTTCTTGTGCAGAATGGTTTTCCTAAGGAAAGTGACAATCGACTCTCTACAACTTGTTTCCCCTTATCTAATATGAAAAGGGTCCTTTGCTTTCTAATTCCTTTTACATAGCTGATTTTAATTGATGCTGATAACCGCTGTCCTCCCCTCAGCACAAAGACCTAGTCAGCGAAAAGCCACAGCTGGGAACGAGCGAGCACAGGTTTTTACGGCTCAGAGTTAACATTGCCGGGAACAAACTGAGCTGTGAGCTTACAATAAAATCCCACTTATTCCTTTTGCCCTATTTCAGCAGCACCTCAAAAGCAATTTCTTTCATTGGTAGGTGGTATGATTAGTGGATTATTTAATATTTCTTTGTTAGCTTGTAAAGGCTTTCTTTACTGTAGCTCAGTGGTTAGAATGGCATTACATTCAGAACCTAGCTCTTGATACAATATTATACAATATTATCCATTTTATATTTGTATATATATATACATATATATACATATACATATATATATATAGGACTCAAGTTACATTCCAAACTGCTTTTCAAGCCCAAGACAACAGCATATATCTGTAAATTGTTCCTACAAGGAGGCAACATGTGCTCAGCTGAAAGCAAATTCTCCCTCCTCCGAGTCCTGTAGTAGGTGGCGCCCTTCCTGGCCTGGGGTTCGAGCTGCTAAGCTTTCAGAAGTGCAAGGCTGCATCGCCCAAACCTATTTGTAGTTAGGCAGTCAGCAATCCCTCCATCGTTCAGAGCAGCCGTTTCCCAACTTGTAACTTTGACTGCTCTCCTGGGAGGGTAAGACGATTCATCAGTGAGGTGGGGACTCTGTGGAAGAGAAGATCTACTCCTGTGGGAGTCTACCCCACAGCCCAAACTTTGAGTGCGCTCGATCGTGGGGTCTCTTCCATCTTCTGTTGATTGTAACCTCCTTCTCTTTGTTTCTTAAGAGAATGCCACTCGGTGTAGGCACAACGTAGACACTCCATTTGTGCTTGATGCATAAGCTGAATGTCTGCCTGTTTTGACAGCTTCCCTACTTCCAAGAGACTCACAGAGCTCTCTCGTAGAGGGCACTGAGTTCCATACAAAGCACTAGTCTTTTTGCTGGACCTTTGCCTGTCACCCAAACACTCAGCTTATGTTCCAGTCTTTAGTATTAAGGCTTTACAGATTTGTTCTTTACCCTTTTCCCAGAATATCCTGGCTGCTGTAAGTATAATCATTATAAATATAAATACAACCTTTACAAATATATCCCCAGGCATGTGCTCTGGGAATCTTCTAGAGATACACTCTAGTACCCAAGTGAGAGGAACATCTGTTTCTGGAAAACCAAATTTACTCCCTAGTTCCCACTTCCATTCATTTAAGATAGAGCTGACATAGCATAATTGGCATTAAAAAGGCCATTTCCCCCTACTGCTATTTCAATTTCTTACAGATTTCAAAGATGTGACCCGTTGTTTTTCTGGGTGCTTCTGTGTTTTCATTTCATACAAGAGAGTTACATTTGGGAAGCTATATAAATGTAAAACTATGAAAATTCATGTGAATTCTGGAAACCTATGCCTGGACAAAGCTAGACACCTGGAGTATGCAGCTATACAAGAAAGTTAAATAAACAATTCTGCATAGAAGGACAGGACTGTTACGAAATACTTGGTGAATAGACATGTCTTTCTGCCTGAGCTCACTCAGGAGCTGGCTCATGAACAGGGCTTCTCCAGGCCAGAGCCTCACTGATTTTTGTCTTCCCAGCTCTCCACTAGTGCTGTGGATGCTTGACAAGTGTTGACTGAAAGGATTTATGAGGGGATTAATGAAGAAATCAATTTTTTTTTGAGTGAGAGAGAATCTTAAGCAGAGCCAGATATCAGACTTGACCTCATGACACAGATCGTGACCTGAGCCAAAATCAAGAGTCAGATGCTTAACTGACTGAGCCACCCAGGTGCCCCTAAATCAAGTTTCTTTTAATTAAAAAAAATGGTCAGGATCAAGAAGGCTGAGGATATAAGACATCTATGTCTTAGATGTATATTCTTCTCAGGTGTTAGATGGTAGAGAGAATCACGGGCCTATTTGGGTCAAGATTTCTGCCCTGTAAAGGCCATGCAGGAATACCCCACGGGGGGCGGGGGGAGCAGTCTGTGCTCACCCCAGCCCTGTTTATCCAAGTGCACCCTTACCCCATATAAGGAATGTGGCGTGTTTTAAGGGATGATGGATGCCATTCAACTGATTATAAAATGCTCAATTTCACTTATTAAGACCAGTGGACAGAAAGCCAGTCTGAACTCATAGCAAAGCTTAAGCAGGAACACCAAAAACAAACAGAGAACAAGTAGCAGCAGGGGCATCCATGGCCCTTGATGCTCCTGGCCCATCCCAGCTCTGTCAGAGGTTGCCTCCCACTTCAATCAGCACAGAATAGGAAAGAATGCCAAGGTGGGGACATCAGCGAGGCTCCCTGAGAGCTAACACTGGGGTAGCTGAGTGTCTTAGATCATCTCGCTCTCAAAGTAGGGATGGTTTCTGCAAATACTTTGAAAGCAAAATTTAGGGAATTTCAGGAGGAAGGTGGTCCAAAGGTAAGATTCTTCCTTTTTCTGTCCGAGTTATGGGTTTTCTTCATTCTCCATTCCTATCCCCGATCATCTATCATGGATTTACCTGTCACCATCTATCTATCATCTAGCTACTTACCCATCTATCTACTTAATGAAGTGGGATGAAATCATTTAAAAAATTATATAAGTATAATAAGCAAAATACCTACTATGTTAATACCTATTAGTGTGGGTATTGGAATAGGACAGACATGAGTATACATGCATCCTACTTTTTATTAGCTGTGGGAATGTGGATGGATGACATCTTCCCAAAGCAGGTTTCTTCATCTGTGAAACATTTTAAATAAAAATGCATTTTGATCATCAGAGTTGGTTCCTTGGCCTCCTCTAATTATCTTCCTTTATTGCCTGCTAATTCTATCCCCTTTTAACATTATGAATATGCAAAATTGGCTCAGTCCCAGGGAAGTTTCACTATAGGTTCAAATGTTATTTTTAAGAAAGTATTTTGATTAGGAAGCTACCCCTCAGTAATCATTCTACTTAGATTCTTGGGAATTATCTCATCTTAGACAAAGGACTTAACATTTTAAGAAAATGGTGTGGATCTTAATCTGAGCAAGATATGATCACAGTACACTTGATTCCCAAGACTAATGCATTAGATCTGTGGAATTTAAATCAAAGTAATTTGTGCATGTGTCTTGGGGCCTCTTATGGGGCTTGGTTCTGGGGAGGGGAGTAGTCCCTCCCCAGGGGTGAGGAGTCGTGTGGGGGCATTCAGCCTGGACCTCAAATTTGCTAAGATCCACCACTTTATAGTTTTAGATATTGTCTTAATCATGTGTTAAAAGGGCTGATTTGTTAAACATAATATTTAAAGTAATATCCCACAAATTTTCTCTTTCTCCCACTCATGTTTTAAAAATATTATTAAAATCCTCAAGAAATAGAAATGACTTGCTTTCTCTTGACTTTTGAAAGCCCTGTCAGGTCTGTGAAGCCACCTTTGTGTTTCTGTGACCAACATTTCCATAAGAAGCTATGCTTTTGCTTTATCTCAGAAAGGTGAGGCAGAGATCTCTTTGCCACATTGCTTTTTAACCACCCAGTCACTAGATGACATCCAATAGTAGATTTAGTGATAGTTATTCTGGATCAAAACCCAAGTGCCCTTAACTTGTGCTGTAGGTTGTTAACAAGTGCTATAGGTTGTTCCTCTGTGCCAGAGACAGGAATTCCTGGGCATTATCTACCAACCACAGAAGCCTAAGCTCTTAAGAAACCTCATGTGAAATGTTTGCTTCTGGCACTGATGATCTAGGTAATCTGGACAGAACTGATATATTTCAGGAAGATACTTTTAAATATGGAGATGTGTCTACTTTCCCATGTGTCACTTTTGCTTTATATGTTTTCAGGTCAAATTAGTAGCTATGTATGTATTGAGAATTTTTATTTCTTCCTATTAAAGAAAATCTTTTGCTATTGTGAAAGGACCCTCTAGTTGCAGCAATGCTTTTTGCCTTAAAGTATTTTGTTATTTGTTATCTTTCTCTATAGCTTTTCTAGATCTACTGGGTTTTTTGGGTTGAACTAAAATATTTTGTGATACTCATTAAGGTTCATAGAAAGCCAGATTACCCTTATTTTATCCTAATACATTTAATATTGATGCTCTGTGAAGTGAACAACCGTGATGTTTTCTGCTCGGTATCGCTATCTATATGGCCATTGGAAGAGCTGCTTTGTTCTCAAATGACCCCACCCCTGTGGGTAAGCATCTGACCCCAAACTGAACCAGTATCTTTTTTTTTTTTTTTTCAGACTCTGGTTAGAACTGAAAGGGTCAGTGCTTATTTTGTGCTAGAAGTTATAAAAAGTGCCTAGGAGATTTTGGTACCTATGTTTCCTATTATGTGAAAGAGCCATCTTTAGTGAGAGAGGCGAAAACTTAGCTGAGAGATGAGGGGTACAGGGAAGAGGTAGGTGGGGTGCCATCAGGGTTGCTAATTTCAATAGTCCCTGAAACCATCTGGGTATATGCTATTTCAAAGGTCTTCCCTTGCCTCAATCTTTCATGAATGCTGAGACAATAGCCCTAGTCTCTTGCTCAAACTAGTCAAAGTTAGATTTCTATCACTTACAACCAAAAGAGTTTTTATAACTATGTTCAACAATGAATCATCCATTTTGGTTATAGGAAGATATTAAGACATGGTTTTTAGAAAATGAATTTCAACTAGAGGCTCAGTGGTGCCAGCTAAAGCTTTGCTCTGGAATTCTGAGACACAAGATGGCAGGTGGGGCCATCCAGAAATTAGCAAAGTCAGTGTGACTTCTTTTAAGCAACATTACCTGGAAAAGTGTCTTATCCTAAAGGGTGTACACACAAAACCTTACCTTTTGCTTATGACCAAAGTCACTATGTGTAGAACTTGGAATCAGTGAATACCAGCTGTGAAACATCACCCTACAGGCATGATGCCAACCTCTTTAGGCAAACAGAACAGTTAAGAGAATGAAAACCAAAAAGAACATGCATGACGGTGGATGAGGAAATGACTTTGAAATTGCTTCTTTCTGAGGCTTTATATAACTGTAGCAGTATTGGGGGAATATTTATCAAATCCTATTTCTTCCTTTTTAGAGAATGGAAATTACCTTCAGTCGTTGAAATCGGCTTTGCTCCTTGATGGCTTGATTAGTTACCCCCGTTTCCCTCTCTGGACTCACAGATAGCTGCCCAGTTCCTACAGTCTGCCAACAGGTTGGTTCCAACATCCTGTGACAGTAGAAAAATATCACAGCCAATGAATCAGAAGGATTCCAAACAGATTCTAAGTCCACTATTTGTTTGTGTCTATTTAACTGTAGGAATATTACACTTTTCTTCCTGTCAAGGGTAAGACAGGGCTGTTTCAAGGAGGGGTAAAATCAGAGGAAATGAAGCTAAGACACAAGTCAGGCACGAATAACTCTTCTCACTTCTGCCTCCTCGTCTGGCCTGTCAAAGCTGCAGAAATTAGGAATTCAGATTATATAATATAATTGGGCTTCAAAGAAATATTTACTCAATAATGTCTTATGAGACTTAATTTGCAAACTTCAACTCACGTTGAGCACAACTCTAAATCACATGATTCAAACTGACACTGAAAACTGACCCAAGGGCCACAACCAATAAGTAAAAATTAGGAGGAAGTAGTACCTTACTTAGCTACATAATTAGAAAATGAAGTATTTTGCATAAGTACATTTTCTAAATAACCAAATATTTTTTAAATTACTGAAGTTTACAATTTTTAGATTGTTTCCAGTATTAATGGAAAGTTTTAAAGTTTTTCTGCTAAGAATGCTGCTTGCTTTAGGTTTTTGGTACTTGATTTTTATTAAGTCAAGGAAATTTCCTTTCATTATTCCCAGTTCTTTGAGAAGTGTTTTAAAATTATGTATAGTTATTCAATTTTATCAAATTATTTTTTCTGTATCAGTTGAGATAATCCTATGACTTATGTCCTTCAGTTTACTCATATGGTGAATTATACTGACATATTTCTGATGTTGAACCAACCTTGGGTTTCTGGAATAAAACCCACTTAAGCATACTGTAGTATTTTTAATACACTTTTGGGTTTGTTCAGCAAATATTTTTTTTTAAATTTTTTTTAAATTTCTTTTCAGCATAACAGAATTCATAGTTTTACACCTTGTAAAATTTTTTTTTCCTGTGTTCTGTCCATTTTTTTTTAATTTTTATTTTTTTATAAACAATTTTTTATCCCCAGGGGTACATGTCTGTGAATCGCCAGGTTTACACACTTCACAGCACTAACCATAGCACATACCCTCCCCAATGTCCATTACCCCACCCACCTTTCCCGACCCCCTCCCCCCAGCAACCCTCAGTTTGTTTTGTGAGATTAAGAGTCACTTATGG
>PISX010015263.1:22500-50068 GCA_004024625.1 Mellivora capensis | reverse complement strand
CTTATTTGCGGAGCATAACAAATAACACGGAGGACATGGGGAGATGGAGAGGAGAAGGGAGTTGAGGGAAATTGAGGGGGAGATGAGCCATGAGAGACTATGGACTCTGAAAAACCACCTGAGGGTTTTGAAGGGGCGGGGGTGGGAGGTTGGGGGAGCCAGGTGGTGGGTATTATGGAGGGCACGCATTGCATGGAGCACTGGGTGTGTTGTAAAACTATGAATTCTGTTATGCTGAAAAGAAATGAAATAAAAAAAAATTAAAAAAAAAAAGAAGTATAGATTGCTCTAGGTAGTATAGACATTTTAACAATGTTTATTCTTCCGATCCAAGAGCGTGGAGTGGTCTTCCATCTTTTTGTGTCTTCTTCAATTTCTTTCATGAGTGTTCTGTAGTTCCTCGAGTACAGATCCTTTACCTCTTTGGTTAGGTTTATTCCCAGGTATCTTATGGTTCTTGGTGCTATAGTAAATGAATTGATTCTCTAATTTCCCTTTCTGTATTTTCATTGCTAGTGTATAAGAAAGCCACTGATTTCTGTACATCGACTTTGTATCCTGCCACGTTACTGAATTACTGTATGAGTTCTAGTAGTTTGGGGGTGGAGTCTTTAGGGTTTTCCATATAAAGTATCATGTCATCTGCAAAGAGAGAGAGTTTGACTTCTTCATTGCCAATTTGGATACCTTTTATTTCTCTTTGTTATCTGATTGCTGTTGCTAGGACTTCTAATACTATGTTAAACAAGAGTGGTGAGAGTGGGCATCGTTGTCGTGTTCCTGATCTCAACGGGAAGGCTGTGAGCTTCTTCCCATTGAGGATGATGTTTGCTGTGGGTCTTTCATGTTTTAGCTCTTTCTGAGGCACTTGGTACAAACTCTGATTTTTAACTCTCAGAGAAAAGTGAATTGGATATTGGAAATAAAACGTAGGTATCCCTGGAATAGAAGCAAAATTCTCTTCTGACTTGAGTGAGAATTTTTTCCCACCAGGTAGTTTGCCTTTACTCCTACCTGTCACTCAGGCCGGGGAGCACATAGTTCGGGCCAGCTGGTCTTCACTGAGTCCTTAGATTCTGGTGGGGGGTGGGGGGAGGTTCTTTGTTGGGATTAAACTGAACACAGTACATGAGATATTCTGGAGTTGGGACTTAATCAGGCTCCTGGAGTCCTGTGGCCAGAGGTCCCCAGGTCTCCTGAGCTTGCATGTGTTCTGCTGGGGGCAGGAGAGGGTCACGTGATCTGTGGCTGTACATGTCTGTGTCCTGGGCCACCTCATCCGGCCTGGGGACTATTAGGTGTAGTGTAGGCTGTGAGCATTTCCAAGCCTAGCTGGAAGGGAACTCATGGCTACTGTTAGTTCTGGGCCAGGTGGCTTGATAAGCAGTTCCAGGGGCCTATAGGAGTGAATGTCTTCGTCCAAAATGAGCAGGTTTTTTAGGAACCATTAAGACATTTCTTTTATTCCATACAAATCTAAATTCAAAACTCTGCCTCATCTCTTTATTAGTTAGCTCTATAATAACTCTTGATTTTATTATATCAGTTTTCCATTGTAAGCTGTATCAGATCTGGTTTTGATAGTGGAAGAGGTATAAATGTAAATGTCAGTTAAGGAAAGTTCTAAAATCTTCTCAGGGAAGTTTGATAGGAGTTGTGCTCTTGGTACGCCTTTCAAACATTGTACCTCAGTGAACACGTACTCATCTGCTGTGTACCTTACTGTGCTAGCACAGAGGATTCTTGTTAAAGATTGGAGCACATAGGAAAGGAAATGTATATAAAATATACATGAAGGAGGGTGAAACTGAGCCATATCTATTCTTGCCAAGGTGACCAGGAGAGAAGGGCGTTCTGTTCTCTGTCGCTATGTAGCACATTATGTCAAAACTCAGTGGCTTAAAGCAACAAGGATCTGTTACCTCCTGGTTTCTGTGGGTCAGGAAGGTTCTGGCTCCAGGTTTCTCCAGCAGCTGGGCTTTTGTGGGGTTGTCCTCCTCTGCAGTCTGGCCTGGGGCTGGAGGGGCTGCTCGCCAGCTGGCAGGAGCCCCTTGTTCCTCTCTGGCACTTGGTAGGAGCTCAGTCTCTCCCCAAATACAGGCTGCACGAATGTCCTCACAACAGGTAGGCCAGGGAGGGGTACGCAGAAAGCTCGTGCCTTTTAGGACCTGGTCTCCGGGTCGGATACCCGGACTTCCACTATCTTCTGTCTCTTACTATCTTCTGTCTCTTACAAGCAGGTCAGCAAGGCTGGCCCACACCAAGGAGGGACAGTTAGGTTTTGTCCTTTGAAGGGAGTGTTAGGGAATCTGTGAATTCATTTTAAACTACCACAGGCCTTTTCCTGGGTGAGGAAGTGAATGTGCCTACAAACTTACTGCTTAGGAACGCACTGTGGCCCGTTCTGTGGACAAGGAAGACGTGAGTTTTACTGGGCTGAAGTGTTCCTGCACTGGTCGGATGGTGCATCAACCACAGCTGCATGCACATCTGTCCCTAGTGGTCATGTGGTCTCTGGTGTTACCGAGTCAGTGGTTTTTAGCGTGTTAAATTATACTCTCGTCGTGGAAGAGTTCACTCAACTTGCAAGCATTTTCATAGAAAAGCGATCTTTTTCTTGTAGGATCAGATGTCAGTATTCTGTGGTCTGTGTAACAGATGCAGCTCCAGGTGGGGATTCGGTGGTACTCTATCCAGCTAGGTAATGGTGCGATGGGAGGGCTAGTTGGAAGTGGCGGGTGGATGAAATTTGAGTAGTCCGCTGGTTTCTCTGTGTTCCTGTCTCACTCGTCTGTCACCTTTGCAGCTCATAACAAGCTTGTCGGAAGTCGTACCTGTCTTACCCTGTCCTTCTGGGAGGAGGGAATTCCTACTGTCACATCTTAATGACTTCTGGAGTTCATCCTTTTCTGAACTCCCAAAGGGAAGGGACAAAAGACCATTGGGATTTTTTAGATATGTGTGTGTGTGCGCCTGCCAGGCTGCATACACATGTCCTCTGCTGTGGTTTTACCGTTGGCCTGGTGCCAGCACATGCTCACTTCATGCTGCTTGTGCCCCCAGCTGGGGTGAGGGCAGGAGGGGTGAAGGGTGAGATGCCATGGGGTGGAGGCAGGGAGAGGTGCTTTCTAGTGTGGGTGGCTTTGTCACACCAGTGAGAGTGTGTGTGTGAGCGTGTAAGAGAGAAAATGAGCACGCGTGAGCCAGGGCTCAAGCTCCCTGCACACATACACGTCAGAAAAGAGAAAAGGGACGAAGAGAGAAGTGAAGATGAGTTTGGAACGAGTGAAAAAGTACAACCGAAGGGAGGAAGGTGAAGGGAGAGATTTCATGCGTCCCTCCCAGAGTAAAAATAGCATGTGAAATGGTTGAGTAGTTTCTGAAGTTCTTTCTTTAACATATGCTGAAAGACACTTCCTGTGAGCACGGCCACCAGGTGTCACCAGAAGGCTGCTATTGATGCGCTTTATTTTGTTCTTAAGAAGTGTATGAGTGTTTAAAAAAAAAAAAGCATATGAGTGATTTCTTCTTGCAACTTTTTAAAGAATCTTAAAGTGTAGCAGAAATTATTTCAGTTAGAGCAGGAACTTTATTTCATGACAGAGTCTTGGTGAGTTAATACTTTGTAAGTGAAATTGAAAATGATAAAGTTACATGCAGCTTACTTGTTTCTTTGTGGTTTTAAGTCCGGAAACAACTTGCTGGGAATTTGGATGAGTGCATACTATACATGCAGTTGTGTGTGAAAGGATCTTGGTGGCACAGTGAGGATGTGTGTTGAATGGTAATTGATGGATTCTTATAGGAATCAGACGCTTTAAGAAGATTGGGTTAATAATATATCCCGTTACTTTAGTGTAGACACCTCCTAGGTCTTCTGAATCTTGAAATCTTACCTGAGACTCATTTTCTTTCTCCACTGGTACCAGTACTTTGAGAAGAAACAGAGATTATGATTTACTTACTCTAAGGATTGGCAGTGAGTCCCCTAACTGTCCATTTGCTTTGGTTCTGAGAAAATTTAAGGTGCTTTCTGGTTGGCTTTCAGTCAGTGTTTGTTGAGTAAATGAATGAAATTTGCGTCCAGAAAGATGAGCAGTTAAACAGTCCCAGCTGAGGGAGCTTTGGATTCTCTCCCGCCTCTCCATTGGCAGTTTGGTGCTTGTTCTAATAATCTTTCTGTTGAAGACTCTTCTGTTTAATTTATATTAGCATAAATGTTCTCATTTCTGCTTAATCTCCTCTAGATCACTCTAAGATATTTATTAAATCATCTTACACTCCTCCTTACTGACATCCTTCTAGTTCTGGGCCTTGTAACTTACACTATTAGAAGGCATTCTTTCTGCAGTTTCTCTCCCTGTGATATGTTCTGCATACTGAAAAATTAATCATCCTGAAGTAGCGCTGTGTTTGGTGACCCCTCATTGGCACTACTGAGTAAATTTCAACTTTCAATTCAAAGCCTTGTGTGATGTGGTCTTGGTTGACTCTCTGCTTCTGTTTGCAGTTGCTGTGTAGTAGAAAACCAGCGGGGTAGCTCTCTGGACTGTGGACGACAGTCTTGTGTACTTGCATCGTTGGTGTTGTGTGGCTTTGTCTAATCCCTTCCTTCTACTTGAGTTGTTTGATCCTACTTGCTCTGTCACAAAAAGAAAAAAGCAGTTTTAGTTTCCTCAAGGTTTAGCTCAAATGATATTTCTGCTCTTTTGGCCAAATATTCTGCATGGAAATATGATTCCTTGCTCATTTACACAGCTGTAGATCCTAGTTCCTGTCACACACATGCACACCTGGCCTTGTATTACAGTACTTTTGCATGGATGTCACATGGCTCCTGATAGAACAAGAGCCTGGTGAGGGCAAAGAACGCATGGGCAGCACCTAAGTGCCCCTCATGCGGTAGGCCCTCAGTGTATGTTTGTTGAGTGTTCAGTATTCTTTCTCGGTAAAATGAGATGTTGAATTATTTCACCACTTTAAAAAATCAGTTGGGCGATAACAAGTGTAGAAATATTTTCTCCTTTTGTTTTAAAATTTTTGCAGACATTATATAGAAGATAATAAAGGGTTTCATTATTCTGTGTGTGTGTATTAATGCAGCTGTCACTCTTTTGTCTGAAAAAATGGAGCAGTGTATTGTTCCATCATTAGAACATTCACACTGCAGAAGTGTACGTGTGTGAGTCCCCCTAAGTCAGTGTTTGTTCTATACGTACACTTCATAGGTGAAGCTCCTGCTAGTGTCCACAGTGCAGGCGGTGTGGCCGTGTGCCCGAGCCGTGTCGGAAGGGGAAGAGGTGCTTGGACTCCTCATTGAAAGGAAGAGAACTCACACCATTGTAGACAAAACACTAAAAAATGTTAAACATAGGTTATGTTAGGGACATTTTCAAACATGTACATATACAGATATATACACAAGTTGGTAGGATAGTATATTGAATTTCCATGTAACTGTCCATCAGCATTAATCATTATCAGCACATAGCCTTCACTGTGCCCCTCTGCTGGACTGCTTTGAAGTATATCTCAGACATTTTTCATTTTACCTATAAATGCTTGGAGAAGATGGGGCACCTGGGTGGCTCAGTGAGTTAAAGCCTCTGCCTTTGGCTCAGGTCATAATCCCAGGGTCCTGGGATCCAGCCTCGCATCCGGCTCTCTGCTCAGCAGGGAGCCTGCTCCCCCCACCCCCAGCCTGCCTCTGCCTACTTGTGATCTCTCTCTGTCAAATAAATAAAGTCTTAAAAAAAAATACTTGGAGAAGAGACATTTCTTACATCACAGTGAGGTATTTGTTTATTCTAGTACCTTATATGTGCTTGGAATTGTTCTAGGCTCTTTGGATGTAAGGGTGGATAAAAGAAAACATGCCCTTACCTTCTAGCATGGGGAGACAGGAAATACACCAGGCATACAAATAACCACAATAGGAAAAACACTGATTGCATCAACATTTAAAACTTATGCTTATCAAAATACATTAACAAAATGAAAGAGAAAATATTTGTGAAACCATATCTGACAAGTGATTTATATTCAGAACACATAAGCAACTCCTGGTTCAGGAGCAAAAGAGATGACCTGTGTAAGAAGTGGGCAGAAGGCTAGCGAACATCTCATAAAGCACACAGCAAAGTATTCAGCACCATCAGTAGTCATCAGTGAAGTGCAGATGAGAGCCATACACATGACCAGGATGACTTAGATTGAAAAGACTGGCAGCATCAAATATTGTTGAAAATGTGTGCATCAGTCAAAATGCTTGACATTGCTGGTCGCTGTGTAAGAAGCTCAGTCAGTTTCTCAGAGGATTAGCATACACATTTGTCCCTGTAATCCAGCCTTACTACCCCGAGGTATTTACACAAAAGGAATGAACATATATGTTCATAAAAAGACTTGTCTGAGAATATTCATGGCGGCTTTGTCCTAAGAGCCAAAGAAGGGTCCGTTCATGGAATTGTGGTGTACCTGTACAACGGACACTGCTCTCACTGGGGTTGGGATGTGCGTACTCTTCATATATGCAACAGAGACACTGTGTTGAGCAGAAGAAGGCAGACCCTCTTCCTGCAAAAGGCCTATTGTCTGTTTCCATTTCTGTGAACTTCTGGGACAGGCGAAACTAACTCATTGCAGAAGATTGGGCAGTGGTTGCCTCAGGGAGAGAGGGGGAGTTACTGGGAGTGAGTGTGAGGGGCAGGAGACAATTTTTTGGGAAGATGGCATGATCTCTATCTTTTTATTTTTTTTTAAGATTTATTTTTATTTATTTGACAGAGATCTCAAGTGGGCAGAGGGGCAGGCAGAGACAGAGAGATGAGGAAGCAGGCTCCCCGCCGAGCAGAGAGCCCGATGCGGGGCTCAATCCCAGGACCCTGGGACCACGACCCAAGCCGAAGGCAGAGGCTTTAACCCACTGAACCACCCAGGCGCCCCTATGATCTCTATCTTGATAGGGACACCCATGAGGGACCCCGTGCAGGTCTCTGGGCTTCTCTTTCTGGTGTTTCTCCTCTTTCTGAGGAGAAACAGCCCAACAGATTCTACCTGCACCTCAACTCTATTGGAAGACCCCTGGGCTCTGTCTGGGATCCCTGTTGCTGTGCTGTGGCCTGGGTCCTTTTCTCCGGGCTGTAAACTGGGACTCCTTTTCTTTTGTAGCTCGTCTCTGATCACCATCCTGTAGTTTCTGCTGTCCGAAGTGCTATGCTGTTCTTTCATGGATTTTGTCTGTTTGTTTTTTTTTTTCTTTTCTTTTTTTAGTTGTTTCATGCGCAAGAGTAAATACAGTTCCTGTGACTCTACTTGACTAGAAATAGATGTTCTGGACTGGGCAATATTTCTACTAAAAAAAAATTGTCTTACTGTTTATAATGTAAGGCAGAGATTTTGTGTTGTTGTTTGCCATAATTCCAGTATCTACAACCAAGAATATTTGGCTTATGGTAGGGACTTCGTGATGTTTTGGGGACAGATGTGTGATTCATTCCTCCCCTGTGTTTATGCTTTAGTTATGAATGTTGAATAGCAGAACTAATGCTTTATTTAAAGGAGCATTTTCTAAAGGGTCCTTTGGAACTACTGGTCTCTTGAGTTCTATAATGAAATTGGTTTGGGAAATGCTTATGTGCTGAAACATCCTATGGTAAAGAAACTTTGGTTCAAACCAGAGTTGTCTAAATGTATTTGACCAAAGGTTTATCTTTCCTGCCCAAACATCTATTAACTTCTTATTTAATTTATATTTTCTGGATCACATCTTGAGAAATGGTAAACATCTTATAAGTGTAATGAAACTATGTACATTTATCTTTTTTACTCTTTCACAAGAATGGTACACTCTCTTCTTGTAAGACAGTTAACAAATAGAAGATGCTTTTGTGTTGTAGGTTATATACGACAATTTGTATATTTTTAAGCAGCTTTATTGAGATACCACTTGAACTACAGTTTAATGGATTTAAGTATGTTCACGGACATGTGCAACCATTACCACAGGAAATTTTAGAACATGTTCATCACCTCAGAAAGAAACCCTATTATCTGTAGCTTTCACCCCCTATCTTGCCCTTCTCCCCCAGCCCTAAGGAACCACTGGCCTACTTTCTGTAGCTATAGATATACCTATTTTGGACATTTCCTGTGAAAGCAATCCTATGCTGTGTGGTCTTCTGTAGCTGGCTTCTTTCACTTATCATTTCCAAGGTTCACACATACTGTGGCGTATGTCAATACCATTCCTTCATGTGGCCGAATATTCCGTCGTGTGGGTATGGATGTACCTCATTCAGTTTTTCTGTTAATCCATTGATAAACATTTGGGCTGTTTTCACCCCCCTGGCTATTAAGACTAATACTGCTGTAAACATTTGTGTACAATTTTTCGTGAGGACACATATTTTCACTTCTTTCGGTCGTATACCTGGAGTGGAACTGATGGGCCGTATGGTGACTCCATGCTTAGTCATTTGAGGAACCACCAGACTCTTTTTTCCAAAGTGGCGTTAACCGTTTTACATCCCTACGAGCCTTTGTGTTTGGTCTGATGTCTCCACATCCTCACCAACACTTGTTACTGTCTGATGTTTAGATTCTAGCCGTCCTAATGAGTATGAAATGGTATTGCATTATGGTTTTGATTTGCATTTCTCTAACGAGTACTGATAGAGTATGTTTCATGTGCTTTTTGGCTGTTTGTATATCTTCTTTGGAGAAATGCATAGTGAGCCCCTTTGCTCATTTAGAAATTGGTTCATCTTTTTATCATTGTGTCATAAGAGTTCTCTTTATGTTCTAGATTAAGCCCTGTGTCGGGTATGTGATTGCAAAATGTTTTTCCTGCTTTGTGGATTGTTTTTTCACTTTCTTGATTGTGGCCATTGAAGCACACAGTCATTTGAAATTTTTAATTTTGCTAAAGCCCAGTTTATTCCCTTTTTCTTCTGTTGCTCATGCATTTGGTATCACATAAATATATTTTGTTCTCTGATTTAAGCAGAGTCAGAGCAACAGCCTTTATTGGGTTTGTTGTTATGAAAAAAGTAGTTAAATAGGTAAAATAGTTATCATTAGCTTTGAGGCCATAATATTTGATGGTTCTTTATTCACACGAAATCCAGTGGCATTTGGCTAAAAATTCCAGTCCTGGTGTAAAGTAAATGGAAAATGGTACGTTTTAATTGAATTAAATAGCATAAGGAAAAATAAAATCAATATTATTGATTTTAAAGCATTTTATTCAGTGAAATTCTTCTCTCCCCCCACATCTGCTTCATTAATCCTGCTCTCCTGCGGACCTTTCCGCGGGCGCCAACCTTCAGGAGCGCAGAACGGCTGCAGGATGAGGAAACCGGGACTGACGGTGGGAAGGGAGGAGCTCTCCGCTGGCGGGCGCGCGGCGAGAACGCGGGCGGCGGGCGCGGCGCGAGCCCGTGTTTAGAAAACCAGGGCGAGGCGCGGCGCTGCAGGGAAGGGGAGGACGCCGTGGTCCTGCGTTGCGGGGTCTCGGGCTGGGGCTGCAGACGGCGGAGGCGGAGGCGGCCCGCGGCCCGGCCTGTGTCACAGCGGACTGTTCCGTCTGCTTTTCGGAGGCGGCTTCGGCTTCCCCGTGGGGATCGCCGGCAGCGGCCGTGTGCTGGCGAGGAGGGGGCTCGGGCCGGTCCGCGCGAGCCGGCGACGCCCCCTCCGGCCATGCAGACTCCCCGAGCCCCGGCGCTCCGGGCCTGGCGAAGGCCTTTCCCCGCGGCCTTCGCCGGCCGCGTGCAGCTCCCGGGGTGAAGGAAAGCTCGAGGCGGTGACAGGCCCTCGCTCGGCGAGGCTGTGTGTCCCGCGTGGCCTGACCAGCTGTTTGTTTTCTGCGCAGGTGGTGAGCGCCTGGGGAGCCGCGCCAGGCCGCGGCCGCCCCAGCCCGTGGGCGGCCATGGACGCGGAGAAGAAGCCGGAGAGCGAGGACGACGAAAACAGAAGCAGAGGGGCGGACGCGAGGCGCTGGGCACCTCGCCGCGCAGACGGCGGGCCCGTGTGGGACGGGACGGCACGTGCCCCAGAGCCTCCCACCAGCAAGAGAGGCTTCGCGGAGGCGGCCCGGCGCGGGGACGGAAACCAGCGCGCGTGCAAGCGGCTGCGGCTCGCGGGCGCGGGGCCCCCGGAGCCCGACCAGCCGCGCGTTCCCGGCCGAGAGACTTCGGAGCGCCCCGGCCCCGCGGCGCCTGCCGCGCTCGGCGAGACCGCGAAGGAGGCGCTCCTCACTGAGTGCCCGGCCGGCCGCCCTTGTCCTCCCAGGGCCGGCTCCGCTCCTTGCGGTTCTGGCGCCAGCGATGCGGTGTCTCCGAGGACAGACCCCGAGGACGAGTCGGCTCGGGCCGTGGTCCCCCGTGACGCGGAAAGAGGCTGTCCTCTCCCCCGGAGCGAGACCAGTGTGGGTTGTGCCGCCGGACACGGCGGGCCGGTTCTCAAGTGCGGCGTTTGCGGTCATCTGCTCTCCTCTTGCTCGGACGGGGAGCCGCGCGCCGAGGGCCCCACGCAGCAGGCGGCCGGCCCCGCGCGCTGCCGCTGCGGCCCCGGGGCGGAGCGCGGCGCCGCGCTGCGCGTGCCCGCGGGCCCGACGCGCGGGCCGCAGCCGGTCTTCTCCTGCGAGCTGTGCGGCTTCCAGTGCGCGCAGGAGAACCTGCTGAACGCGCACTACCTCGGCAAGACGCACCTCCGGCGTCAGAATCTCGCTGCTCGCGGAGGCTTTGTGCAGATCCTAACAAAACAGCCCTTTCCTAAGAAGCCGTGTGCCCTGGGAGCAAAAAATGTTCGCGTAAAACCCAGACCCGCTAAGCCAACGGCAAGGCTGAGTGATCCCAGAGGCGCACGGAGCGTCGGAAGCAAACTTCAAGACTTCCGAGGAGGCGTGTCCACGCAGAGCGCGGGCAGCGAGCTGCTGGTTGAGATGATGCCGGCCAGGAGCGCTTCGTCAGAGCAAGGAGCGATGGCTGAAGAAAACGTAACTTCCGTGGGGATAGCTCGAAACCCTGACAACCAGAGTAAAAGCAGAAAGATAGGAGCGTTGGTAAGCTCAGAGGGTCTCTTTGACAAGTTGGAATCCACCAGAAATACCCTCCAGGCAGCGCACGGCGTCAGTGCGAGCCCGAGACCAAGGCCCGAGCGCAGCGTCCTCCTGCTGGGCGGTGGCTTCCGACGACGAACGGGCACGTTTACCTTAAAAGGCCAGGCCAAGAAAAGGCTTAATCTTTTAGGAATGAGTAAAAGAGCAACTAATGACCCCCAGAGGTTGTATATGAAACACTTTAGAACCCAGGCGAAGACAAGTGAGGCAGAGTGTGTGGTCGAACACGGAGAAGCCGGCGGCGGTGTGCGCAGTCTGCGTGTGACTTCCTCGGAAACCCCGGGCCTGACGCGGGGCAAAGGGAGCTCCCCTGTCGTGGGCTCCGGCGGCTCTGCGACGGGGAGGCCAGCTGCTGATCCCCAGATGTGTGCTCGTACAGACTGTGCTCACGGAGTGCCAAATAGGACAGGCGCGGGGAGCCATGGGGAGAGAGGCCCTGCGGGAGAGGCGAGGCTTTGCTGCCAGGCATGTGGTTTTTCCAGCACGTCGAGGGGGGACCCCGATAAGCATTTGCACAACCGCCAGCATCAGCACACTGCCGCTGGCCTCAGGTGTCAGTGCTGTTCGTTTATTTCTGAGAATGAACTAAATCTTAGAGACCACATGAAGGAAAAGCACAATATGGGTTGTTTTTGCACTCCTTGCAGTCTCTTCTTGTCTGAGAAAGACATGGAAGAACACAAAAAAACCGAGAAGCATATTCGTTTGCTGGTGCAGCCAAAGACTTCCCAGTCATTTAACAGTGATTTGGCTCTACAGACTTTATCCTTAAGTACTTTAGAATCAGAAGATACAAAAGGTCCTATGGACGAGTCTGGTAAAGCAGCTCAGGAAGAACCTGCTAAGTCCAGGGCAAGCCATGGGCACGAAGTGAGGCACTCCAGTAAGCCTCAGTTTCAGTGTAAGAAGTGTTTTTATAAAACGCGGTCTTCCACTGTTCTCACAAGACACATCAAGCTCCGGCATGGCCAGGACTATCACTTTCTTTGTAAAGCATGCAATCTTTATTCACTCAGCAAAGAAGGAATGGAGAAGCACATCAAGAGAAGCAAGCATCTGGAAAACGCCAAGAAAAACAACATTGGCTTAAGTTTTGAAGAATGTATTGAAAGGGTGTGTATAGGTGCAAATGACAAAAAAGAAGAGCTTCACGTTTCTGGAAATGGAAGGATCGAAGGCCATGTAGAAGGTGTGCGGTTACAGGAGCATTCCTATCTGGAAAAGAGCCTACTGACTACCAAGGAAGTGCCACAGTCTGGTGTAATGACCAAAGAGGGTGAGGTAGCTTTGACTGCTACTCCAAAGAGAGGGAGACCCAAAGGTAACATCTCGCGGACATGCTCTCACTGTGGTCTCTTGGCCTCTAGTATTACAAACCTGACTGTTCACATTCGACGAAAACACAGTCACCAGTATAGTTACTTATGCAAAGTGTGTAAGTATTATACTGTAACTAAGGGAGATATGGAGCGCCATTGTGCCACTAAGAAGCATAAAGGACGTGTAGAAATAGAAGCAAATGGCAAGCAGAGTTCAGATATAGTCGTTGGCCCTGAAGGGGGTAACCTTGAAGGCTGTAGAAAGAATGCCATTTCAGCAGGTTCAGATGAACTTGCTCACAGGTCAGCTGAATCAGACACCTCCACTTCAGGAAAGCCAGTGCCAGAGCACGGAAATCCAGCTGAAGTCGAAGTTGAAAATGTATTTCATTCTACAGATGGGGAAGTCCACAGTCACTTTCCTGATAAAAAGGAACAAATGTCTCTAGAACCAGAGGACCCTCTCCAGCAGGTGGATGCATGCTCCCAGAAAGACGTGACGGGTGTGAGTGATAACAAATGTGTACACTGTGAGTTTAATGCTCACTCTTCTGCTTCTCTAGAACTGCACGTAAAACGGAAACATACAAAAGAATTTGCTTTTTATTGCATGGCCTGCGATTACTACGCTGTGACTCGTCGAGAGATGACTAGGCATGCAGCCACAGAAAAACATAAGATGAAAAGGCAGTCTTACCTGACCTCTTCTGACACAGAAGTGCCCCAAAACATCATTATCCCCAAAGAGCAACATCAACACAATTCTGAAGAATATCAGATAATTTCAGACGAGCCATCTGAAGAGGTTCTGAAATCTAAAAGTACTGCTGATTGTTGTGTTTTGGATGAGGACACTAATTTAGACGTGTCTAAGGTCCTCCGTGCTCCCACCTCCGTGGAGATTGAGACTGAAGAAGAATCTAATCTCAGTGAAGACCGTTCCTTTTGTGAAACTTTCCAACAGAACCTGGCCAAGGATAAAGCTCTGAAACCCGAGGAGATGGTGTCCCTTAATATTTCCTCTAATTGTGGCTCTCCAAGCAGATTTCAGAATGAAAATTCAGGAAGCTCAGCTTTGGATTATGAGGCAGTAGAGAAAGCCCACAGCACGTTGGATGAGCCTGGCGATGTGAGCACGCGCAGTGAGAGCGATGTCAGCCAGGCAGGGGAGAATATAGATAATGCCCCTAGCAAACCTGGATGTCCTGGAGGTCTCCGGGGAGGGCATCCAGCCGAAGGTACCATCCCTGCTGTGATGACAAGGACAAGGCAGGAGCTAAACCTGGAGAGTGGTGGTCAGAACGAAGTTGGGAGTGTGCAGAGTTCAGAGGATTTGAAAGATACTCGAGAAGACCCCGTTCTGGAGAACAAGGAAATTCTGTTGAATTCTCAACAGGAAACTAAAATTATTTTGGAAGAGGATGGCCCAGCTTCTGATAGCACAGTTGAGAGTAATGACATTTATGAGACTATAATCAGTATTGATGACAAAGGACAGGCCATGTACAGTTTTGGCCGGTTTGATTCTTCCATAATAAGGATCAAGAGCCCTGAAGATGGAGAATTGTTAGATCCGTCTGAAGAGAGTCTAGTCACAACAGGTGTGAGGATTAGTGAGTTGCCATATAAAGACTGTGCTCAAGGCGTGAAAAAGAAGAAATCTGAAGGCGGTTCCTTCGGTGAATCCACACGAATTCGTTGTGATGATTGTGGCTTCTTAGCAGATGGTTTGAGTGGACTGAATGTTCACATAGCCATGAAACACCCTACAAAAGAGAAACACTTCCATTGTTTACTGTGTGGAAAGTCCTTCTACACCGAGAGCAACCTCCATCAGCATCTGGCCAGTGCCGGCCACATGAGAAACGAGCAGGCCAGTGTAGAGGAGCTTCCGGAGGGAGGGGCGACTTTCAAATGTGTCAAGTGTACGGAGCCCTTTGATTCAGAACAGAATTTATTTCTGCATATTAAAGGGCAGCATGAAGAACTGCTCCGGGAGGTGAACAAGTACATAGTGGAAGACACTGAGCAAATCAACCGCGAGAGAGAAGAAAATCAGGGAAACGTTTGCAAGTACTGCGGGAAGCTGTGTCGGAGTAGCAACTCGATGGCGTTCCTCGCACACATCCGCACCCACACAGGTACGTACCCTCCGCGGACCCGCGTGGGCCCGTCGGGCGCAGACGAAGGGCAGCGTGGCCTGTTGGTCCTGTCCAGATACGGAGTCTGCACTGCATTTGCTCGGTGGCCGCCCCCTGGCTCGCGTGACCCTGCTGGGTGGCGCTCCGGACGTGCGCCATGAGTCAGTGTGGATGCTGAACGTTCCCAAGCTGCTTAAGGCTTAGTGATTTCAGGGCAGGTTTTCTGGCACATTTTTCATTTTATCAAAAAGCCTTGCCCCTCAGATGCCTTTGCTGAAGTCCTGTCTCTTAACAGCTTTCCAGTTGCTTCTGAGTCCTGATTGTTTGGTTTTCCAGGGTAGCTATTAAGTGGCTCTGTGGGTTTCTGAGGATGTATTAATGGGCTTGTGAGGAATGAAATAATAAAAATTTTCTTAGAATTTTAGGGATTTAAAATTATTCATTGGCAGATGGTTTATATCGAAAAGTGTAACTCCCAGGCACCAAGATTCTACTTTCAGGGATCAAGATTAGTGAACACTTTTCAAAGTTAGTATGTCCTAGGGATTTGGTTTTCACGAAGGCAGCACCTGATTTAGTTTCTGTGCTCTGTCAAATGTAGTGTTACATTTTAATGTTTAATTTGGGGTGGAAATTTTTTTTAAACTTTTTTTTTTTGTGGAAAATGCATAAGCCACTGTTCTAAATTTATGTAAAAATTCACTGCACTGTTTCTATAAACCTGCCATACATTCTTTATTTTAAATAGACAGCTTTTCTAAATCATTGTGCTCTGCTTAGACAAGTTCTGTCTCCATGGTTGAATTTATGAGTGGATTTGAATAATAAATTCACATTTCAATGAACATATTTTCATTAAAACTGTAAGGTTTATTTTACTGTACTTTTAAATAATGGCTTATTATTAAAGCTATACTTTAAATTCATGCAGTTTTTGAAACTTAGTGCATGGTTACAAGGAGGAAGACAAAAGAGTATGAAACATTACTAGTTTAGAGAGATTAAAGATAGATAAAAGTTTTTCTTTGAAGAAAATAAGAGGGCAACCTGCATAAGACTAATCTAGGTAAATACAAACATTGTACTCTTGGCCCCAACTCTTCAAACAGTGGAGCTATTGTTGGGAAATAAATCCAAATACAGATTTCTTGGTATTATTAATACCTTTGTCAGTAGTGTGTTGCTCACTTTAGGGAGTTTTCTGGCTTTTAGAAATCAGGCTTGTTCACGTGTGTAGAAGGTATGTACTTTCTTAATATGCCCTCTAAAGGCAGATAAAAACTGAATAAAACTAGGGGGAAGATGCTAATGGACCTCTTTTTAGAATTCTTTATGCAACTGTCTGGTCAAGACATGTTGCTTATAATTGATGTGTCCATTACTTGAATTCTCTTGTAATTATAGTCAATAAGTCTTGTAAATGTGTTAAAGCTCACTAAAAGCATACAAATTCAAGAACAGAGTAAGGCTAATAATTTAAAATAATCAATGTAGGCATTTCAGCACTTAATTTCCCTTGTGTGTTGATAGCTGATCATTCTTAATCCATTAAGATTTATTTAGTCGTTTACAATGCAAAATAGATTTGCACTGGTCACTTGTGCCATTTGAAAACGTCCACTAGGTTAAGTGCGGAATGTAGTCCATTAGTCTTCCTTGACTATATGTATTAATTGCATTTAAAATCAAGTTAATGTGGATGTGAAAGTGAGGTAACTATCAATATGTGACAAAGTAACCCTACTTATATAAGTTACATCATTGATTGTAACATTTAGTAAAAGTTAGCATACTTTTTAACATCTTCTGTTGGGCTTATCAGCAAGTACATTTTTATTGTGTCCCAAAGCACCACAAAGAGCCCTGCTCCTCAGGACACAAGGCCAATCTACCATTGCAATTTTGTAAGCCACTTTCTGGGGGATGTTGCTCTCCCGGTTTTAACCCAAGGTTTTTTTTTTTTCCTTCCTTGGGGCATCTTAAAATGAATTGCTTTTCTGATAATTTGGTTATGCCCGTGAAGTAGTAATGCAGGGACTGTTATTAATGATTAACTGGAAAAGGACTTACTCTTCCAATCCCTGTTTTCATATTTTGTGATTTACTCTCTATTTTATGTCACCTTTTCTTCCTATCCTTAGCACGATAAAAGCAGCATTCTAAGAAATAAATGAGTTTTGGTTATCAAGAATTGTAGGAAAAAAAGCACCCCAGAGTTTCTGTGCCTTTGCTTGTGTGAAGTCATCAGGATGACCAGAAAGGGCCATGTCACCTTTCCCCTTGCATTAGGAGGGCAGTAACAGCTGTTCACTTTCTCTCCTGCATTATTCTGTTGGGTAGAGCTTCCCTTTCATAGGACGTGGCTGGCAGATGTCATTAAACAAGAAGACTGTCAGAAGCCCTTCATTTGATGCTCGGAGCACACGGGGTCACTTGGGCTGTTTGGAAATGTTCAGACGCAAGGAGATAGGGAGTTGTGTGATTTCACTGAGAAAGTCTCACGTGAGGGCGGGTAGTGTTTGGCTTCGTATGTATCTGATAGTTTAGAAGCTGAATCCGCTTGTGAAGAGATGGTGAGGAGAGTTGGTCCATTGACTCCAAGCCTAGCAAGAGGCTGGTCTGCGTTCTGTCCCCTTTTCGTCTCTGCGGCTCAGGCACAGTGAAGGAATGAGTGAAGGACGGAGCCAAGTGTTGAGCGTTTAGGGGGAGCTGTAGCCTTGAGGTTTGTGGAGCAGCATTAACCCATCATAGATGATGGGTTCCATACATTCTTTAAGATGTGAAGTTTGAGTATTTTTTTAAATGTTCATCTCACATCCATGTATGCATAGCACTTAACTGTGAGCGATGGTGATGAACGGCTGTTGTAGGTCTTGGTGAAGATTTAGTTTTAAAAATCTTGGGAATTCTTTTAGTAAAATTATAAGATGCCAGAAAGCTGGAGAGTCTCTTTTCTTTTTTTTCCCTTTCAGAAAACCTCAGAGGCCAGATTAAAAGAAGAAAACCTACTGAGGATAATGCTGTTCCTAGGAATGGAACTATTCAAAATCGTATTGACAGTTTATAATAATCATGATAACCCTTGCAAGAAAAATTTAAAAATATGTGGCTTTAGAATTTTCGCCTTATAAACAGTATGCCTGGATTCATTTTGGGATGTGCCTAGCAGACTTTAAACTGGGAGCATGAATAGAAAAAGAGGATCTTTCTTTTTCCGTGGACAGAAAAGTATTATCTCCACTTCCCTGGAATTTTTCTGGCACAGAAAGATGTTAACACAGTCTCTTCTGAATATAAGATGTGAAAAATAGTCAGGAGCTCCGTGATTTCTGCACGAAAGCAGTCAACAGAGTAACTCATTTATGTGTTGTCAGCACACCAGCAGTGAGGAACGGGAGCTGTCCACTAAGGAGCCATGTAGAGTAACTTGAAAGGTCTGTACCCAGCCCCTGTGGCACCTGTGTCCCACAGGAGGGACTCCTCACAGTGGCAGTGCAGGGGCAGCGTGATGAAAACCTAGATCCACAGATTTGAAAGGCTTTCACCAAAACTGTAATGCAAATGTTGAGAGCTTTATTTTCTTTGGTTGGAGTCCTGATGTTATTGTTAATTAATAATTTCCTAAATGCCTTATTACCTTGGATGCATTTCAATTTAAAGTGTAGGTAAATTGGTTCTTCTCACTCTTCTCTTTTCTGTGCCCCTTTATAGAATTCTGTGTGGAGATGAAATGTTTCCAGGTAGTGATAGGCTAGTTTTATCAGAATCATTTAAATAAACTGTAGTTTCTAATGTGATTGATAGAATGTGATTGCTGTAAGCTGCAGTCTCAACCTGCTTTTGACATTTAAACATATAAAGCTGACTAGATATAACCATTCAGGTGCTAAATATATTTTACATCTACTTCTAACAGTAGAAATGGAAGTATTAAGAGATCTGGCTTCATTGTCATTGAACTGTGAAATATTCAACCTTGTCTGCCCGTGCTTAGTACTGTTGACTTTTTTATTTCTGTTAGAAGATTAAAATTAAATGCTTCACTTTTTTTGTCAGCTTTTGGGAATTAAATTGAAATTTAAGACTCTAAAATTTTTTACTGAGTGCTTCAATTTCAACAAAGTATTCTTGGAGGATTATTTTTTTCAAGGGCACTGCACAAAGGTTCATTGATCAAATATGATTTATTGTAATTTTTTTTTTTATTTGAGCTCTTTTTGTATATTTCTTGAAGTTCACATATATCACATTCTGTCTAACTATATTAGAAGAGGTATTTCACCAAATAGGTACTAAACATGGTACGAAAGATCTGGAGACATATTGGACTGATTTTTAGACTGTGATTTTTATGATTTTGATTTATTTATTTAGGGACTTAGTGGTTAGAAAATTGAAAAGCGGTATATGCATGTTGTTCTTCCAGGAGAGTTGCTTCTCGTTAATGTGAGTTAGGGTCACCTGTTAGTAACTGTGTCCCAGTTACAGTCTGTCTATTCCTGGTACTAGGTTTGTCGTTGTTGAAATTATTTTGTTTTCTCATATTTGAGTGTAGGTTAATCTTTGTGAAATTAAAAAATATTGTGGTACTGTGCTTTTTATATTGATATATTTGTTCTTGTAATCAATAAATAAAACATCAATACTGCTGGTTTGCAGAATCATCACAGATTTCTGACTATAAAATCATAAAAGCAAATAACTTATCCACTATATATTCTTACATTGTGTGCTATTAAAATAGTAATGTAGTGAATCATTTGGGATAAATGTCAGAAAAAAATCTGAAATGCCATTCTTAACGTGAGTAAATTCAAAGCCGCAGAAATATGAGGAACGGAGGTGGCCTCTGAGAAATTTATTTGATGATAAATATACTTTATAAAATATCAGCTACTCTGTATGCATTTGTTTTTATAATCCATTTTAGAAGTTGAATATTTTTGCAAATTGTTAGAAAAATTTAAAATTATTTGGCTCACCTTACCTACTTAGTACTGCTTGACTGTATCACTTTTGACTTTAAATCTTAGAAGTGTTATTGAAAGTTAGGAACACTTACTGAAACATTGAAGTCTTCTTGGTGGAATTACTATGGAATGCGGATCTATTCCAGTTAGAAAGGAATGCAGGTATTTCATTTTGGGGCCAGAAATTTCTAAACAGATGAAAAGTATGATTTAAGATCTAGGCCTCTTTTTAAACTATTAGTAAGGTATTATTCAAATTCAAATCATATTTTATGTTAAATTTACTTAGGATCAAAACCATTCAAGTGCAAGATATGCCATTTTGCAACAGCTCAGCTTGGCGATGCCAGAAACCATGTCAAAAGGCACCTTGGGATGAGGGAATACAAGTGTCACGTCTGTGGGTGAGTAAATGGAAACCATCTCCACCGCGGTGAACCAGGAAGCATGTGCAGGCTAGCCATTGTTTCAGAATTCAAAACTGATATGAGTAAGAGTGGCTAAAATTATGCATGCGTACCCTCCTTTCCATTGTTATGGTAAATTCCTTAAATACAGTTATGACATTCTTCTCCCACTTCTAATCCTCTACTGAAGATGAGCAATTTTATGGGCTACAAGGTCAATTTGAACCTGTAATCTGTAAATTGACTAAATTATAGGATGTTCATTCACATTGCCAGAGAGAACTGTAAATTTCATTTAAAGACATAACAAAAAAACACAATACAGCTTTAGGAGTGTATATGTATGTATGTGTTTTTTTTTTCCCCCTTTTGCTATACTGCTTCAATTTTAGTCACATTAATGGCTCTTTGGATAGACTGGACATAAGGAGAAAGGCAGAAAGAGATTTAATTTCCGACAGCTGGTTACTGATTGTTACAGGGGTGAAGCTTAGATAAACAGTGTATAATGTATGTTTTTGTGTAACTTTATTTCAAAAGTTGTTGTTTTCCATTTTAAATTAGCGGCTCTTCCTCTAAAGAACCATTCACAGTGTTAAAACTGTCACTCAGATGTGTTGCGTTTAATAGGAAGCACTGAGATGCCTTAATGCACAACTAATTAATGTAGCAGAAATGTTTAAAAGGTTTTAAAATGCCATGACATCTACGGTATATCATAGGACATTCAGAGCTGGATTTTAATACTCTACCTCTGATTAAAAATATATTTTAATGCCATTAATCTAGAGAAATTAACGAATAAGTGCATCATATGAAAACACTCTGTGTGGAACCTGGGAAACCTGCAGTTCTTGTGGCTGATTCCCGAAATACTGCAGGTTCAGTTCAATTATGCAATGTGCACGTGTTATGGTAGGTTTCCTTCTTTAGGGGAAGGTTCTTGTGGTTGGCACTACCGAGTAAATATCTTTGAAGTCAAAAACAGCTTCTGTCTTTTGTTGGATGGTGCGTTTCATTTTTTTGACCCTTAAGATAGTTTTACGAATAACTTTGCAAGCAGTTTTATTAACCATGGTCTGAGATTTATTCATTGGCAGAATTGATGGTTCAGTGACTTGCAGCTAAAGTAAATGAAGATGAACCTTTGCCCTAAAGCCCCCTGAAGATCAGTGGGAGAATGAGTTTTGTTGCTACTGATTTTAGCTGCAAGGGTCGAGTGCCAAATGGTTCATTTTAATTGCTCTAGGTCTTGGAATTTTAAAAGATACCTCATTTATTGTTTTTTTACCATATGAGTTATAGGAAAGAGGAGGGCCAGACTCCAGTGGACATTTGCTGTTAGGAGGCAGTCAGCAGTTTCTTCCTCATTTCTTTAAAATAATTAAGCAGCTCTTGCGTGCTCTATTATTAGAAATCTATTTCTGTCCTTTTTTTTTTTTTTTTTTTAATTAGGGTTACTGAGTCTGGGGAAGGAGAAGAAGAGACTTTATCAGAGAGCAGTTTCTGGCATAGTTGGCATCAAAAACAATACATGATCAATTGGCTTTGATTGTCCAATTTAAATAGTGCACACATGGCTTAAAGGCTCACAGCTTACCCCCAGCACTGAAGTGTTATACCAGTGGGTTACATATTTGATTCCCAAGATAAAGAATTATAAATACAGAGAGATGTATTGAGTTTCATACTGCTGTCCGAGAGATCTGTGCGTATGCGCCTGTAGAGAAAAAATCTAGATTTCAAAATTGTATCTTTTAGCATTATGGTGGTCACTGAATTTTACTTGACTTTGAAATAATAGTTCTCTTAATTTTTTTTAAGTGAAATTTGATTTAAAAGTGATGCAGTGATGATTTTCATAGGGTAGATATTTTTACAGTGAAGGTAAAAGTTCTGAAGAATTGCAGTAAATCGAAGAAGGCCTTTTGGTCTCTGGTGTTGAAACAGAACAATAATGAGTTAGAGCCCTTTAATGGTAAAGAAAAAGTATCATAGGGCATCTGTGTTTCGTGTGTTTTGAAGGGGTAGGACAATACGTAGGTGAAAAGCTAACATGAGAAGCCTGGAAGAAAGTGAGAACTGAGAATTGGCTCTCAGGTTCCCGGCGGTGGAGACCACTGGCGCATTAGCATTGGTGACAATGTCAATTCATTATCATTGATGGCTAAATAATCCCAGAAATGCTCAGTGGACCTATTAGTTCCTGAGCATAAGCAGCTCATGCTGCATTTCTTCATTAGCTTTCATCGCTATAAATTTTACTTTTTAAAAAAAATCATGCTTTAAAAGGTGACGTGATCTTTCAGGGACATTAACTCTATAATTTTGTCACAAACAGAAGGTCCTGCACTGTGTTTTTCTTCTCACAGTAGGCAGGACCTTCATCTCTGCCCCTTTCATTACCTGAGTTGTAAGAGATAAACTTCTTCAGAGAGTTCTGGTTAGGTAATAATGTATAGAAATAACGGAACAGGCACATTTTAAACATTAAACTATTGTTCCTGCTGTTGTATTATCTGTTGTATTATCTTGTCTTAGTAGCCTCCTGCTTTTTTTGAAAGAAAAAAACAAAAAAAACAAAACCTCATATTTTATAGTGAAATAGATGAAAATGACAGTATGTTTTGTTGAATTGAGCCCTGTATTAATGGTTTAGATTACTTGTAATTGACTTGTTTTTCCCATCTTTATATAAGAAGTTTGTAGATGCTCATCAAATATGTACCTCAAGTACTTTTACTGAGGCTGAGTTTGAGTTGTGTGTTAGCTACTCCCCTAACAAAGACTGCCATTTAAACTTTTACTTCATTGTTGGGACCCATGCTGATTTTCTTTTATCTTAAAATGGAGCTCGAAGGCTCATCCTCTCCACTGCATCAGCAAATCCTAGCTACAGTGTGTCGTGGATTTAAGTTCCTTTGTAAAGCAGCCAAAGGTGCTAAGTGTCTAATTCCTGTCAGGTAGCTGGTGCTCAGAATTCAGGCTTTCTCTCACGTTTGCCCATGCTGTATGTGCTCATGTTGCAGTAAAAATTTCGGAAGTGTGTTGCTTTGCAATTCCTGTGTTAAGAACCTGTTTGTTATTGGTAACTTCATTTTAAAAACCTTTGATTTTACTTTCACTTTTAGGAGGAGCAGTTTTTGAAGAGTACGGTTTCCTAGTGTTTTCCTTACACCTGAATGTGATCTCAGGAGGAATTTTACACAGTATAGGTATATGTATAGTGAGCACTTCATGGGCAGTTCATGTGGGCATGTGCTGTGGGTCTGACACGGGGCGAGTGGGGCGAGAATAAGAAATAACAGAAAGCATCTCGATACAGAAGTTAATTTTGTTGGAAACATATGCTTAAAAATAGGTCAAACACAGCTTTTTATTAAAGCAATGATCTCTCCCTTTGGCTACTAAAAAAATGACTTGAAATCTCAGTGGCTTACCGACACCATGTTTTGTTAGATGTATTTAAATTCGATCCTCTCTGTCTCTGTGTGCACATACATGTAACAGTGTATGTAATACTGTCAGGAAAAAATGGTGTTGAGGCAGTGCTGTGCTCCACCTTCATTTGCTTTCACTTTTTTGGTTGCTCTCCTGGTGTCATGAGATTGTTTGTCTCCTGTTTATTATCCTCATTGTACAGATGTGTTTTTAGTGATGGACTCAGATTATGCAGTGGTAATGGTAGGCCACTGTTTCCTTCCTTTCAACTCTCCTTTTTAAAAAAAAAATTCTCTGCTTTTGCAAGATCTGTTATTTTGGTTACTTACTTTAATTTGTACTTATTTTTTTCTCTCTAGGTTGTTTTTATCAGAATGTAATAACTGTAACTTACCGCCTTCCAGCCCCTAGCCACTTCTGTTTTCTGCTTTTAAAAACTTGCTTGCATGGTATTTTCTTTAACATTGTGGTGTTCAGTCTGTTTTTGTATCTCTTTTTCTCTGTTTCACTTTTCTCACATTAAAGCATTGTTTTAAATAATTTTATTACTCTTCATTGTTCTTTATGTGTTGGTAATTTATTGCACTTGGGTTATTACAAAGTGAACATGGTATAATAGAATTTGGTGCCTAGACAGATGAAGATATTATTCTCTCTTCATTAGGACAAGAGGGCTAAACACTGATGAGCTTAGGTTACTGTGTTTTTTTTCATGACCAGTTACTTAAAAAAAAGAGAGAGAGTTAGTAGCAAACTAGTAAGTTGCCTGTGATCTGCGGAAGCCTGGGCCGTTCTGGCTGAGTGCTGCAAGCCTCTCTTCACAGAGATGCCGGGATGCCTGCTCTGGGGATTGTGTTCTCTTTCTGATTGACTTCCCTGTGTCTGGTCTTGAGTCTTGTGTATGGAGTTAAGGAGTTGAGTGGAACTCACCTAATCGGGAGAGAATAAGGGCATTTTTTTCAAGTCCGTCACCTCCAGTTCATGGAAAGATTCTAGACATTTTCTGTTGTGTATTAATGTGCTTATGAGCTGTTTATTCTTACTCGGTTTGAGAAACCTTAAATAGAAAGTTACTAATGCAGTGAAACTCTGTGTGTGTGTGTGGCATTACCTAGTTTTTGTGCATTAGAAGGGATCTCTATGTAGATGATTATAATGTCACTTTCTGACCTTTGCAGCTTGAATAATTGTAAATCATTGCTTCATAATGTGTCAGAGAATGTCTGTACTAGGCAATTAAATGGCAGAATATAATAGACCAAATTATTGCCTGTCATGTTTTCAACAACACAGTTAGTATTTGAGTTACACTTAATCATTACGTGCATTAGCAACTTCATTGGAACCCAGCTTCAGGCTGAGCATGAAATACATTACATTATTTAAACCTCTAATGGTACAAGTCATTTATTTGTGTTGAAGTGTACAACATGCAGAGTTTCATAAAGCAAGGAACACTTGAGAGCTTAATTTATCCAAATCAAAGTCTAAATGCAGATAAACACAAGTGGCAAAAATTAGTAATTTTTATAGGCTGGAAATATTTAAAAATACATGGTTGTGGGTAATTGTAGGCAGCAGGAATAAATTAAAATCACTATTTTTAGTCTGCTCTGAGAACTAAAGCTGTGTATACCTAAATCATTAAAAGCACCCTGGAATTGCATTTTTAGCTGAACAATTAATTACACCCATCATATCTACAGATGTATCCAAATAAAATAAGCATTTGGTTTGGCTGGTTGTTTTGGCTAAAGAGATATAGATAGAAAGAGTGTGTTTTAGGTTGTGGCATGAATTATGCTTATAACGTGTAAAATGCAGCATCTCTCAGTTTTGTGAAAAATTTAAATTAGCATTCAGATACTCATTATAAAGGGCATATTACGTATTTTATCTATATAATGTTTTAAAGCTTTCTGTTTTATGTTATATTTTTGCCTTTACTTTGAAATTTTGAAATGCCACGTAGTGATTACTGTCTCTCTTCCTGTCAGGAATACAGAATTAACATTGTTAGTGTATTCCTCTGTGCTCAAGTCCTTGAAATACCATTTAGTGAATGAACATTGTTTTATATACTTTACATACGAATCACTCTGTAGTCTGAACACCTAATAAATATCTTAGTTATGATATTAAAATAAAAACCGCTTTTTCTCAGATTTGGTTCTGAGGTGTTTTACAGTGAGCTCTTGTAAATCCCGGAGAGACTTGTGGTAAGGTTAGGACAGTGGCGGAGAGACAGAAGGAGGCTGTGTCCAGGGTCTCCTCACAGTGAGGGGCTTTGCCACCACCGCACCCTAGTCTCTGCTTTATAGTGGTCTTTTCTGGAATTTTTGTCAAGAAAGTGAGGCATAGGTTTATTTCCAGGCAGTATGTCTGATCAGCCTGAAACGAAATAGAGCACGTTGCCGTGTCCTTGTGGTGGTGTTGGAAAACATTGGCCTCTTTAAGATCTTTTCCAGTGAAAAATTCCGATCTCAGTGACTTAAGTCATTTTTGCTTTTTTTTTTTTTTTAATTTTAGAAGGTTCTCTGGTGATTTTAAAAGCCAGTTGTGGAACCTTAGGGTTCTTTAGCTGTCCTGATCCGTACAGTGGGGTGCGGGGAGGGGTGAAGAGCCAGTCTTCTGGGTTTCCCTTGTCTGTCCTACGATTTGTGTGTTGGGGGGTGGGGTGGGGAGGGGTAACTTGTTTTCTCCTTCCGACTTCCTGCTCATGTGTTTCTGAAAGCCCTTTACTTTCCAGAGGGTTTGGTCTTTGATTTGTGTAAGACTGAGAGTAGGCGGTGTTGGAAATGTGGATGTGAGGGAAGCCAAGTCACTGATTCGGGGACTCGTTTGTTTGCTGGTGGGCACATTCTCGAGACTTTCCTGTCAGTGCAGACCTAGTGACCAGGTGGTGCAGGGGCCTTGCAGTCTTGTGCTCCAAGGAGGAGAGACGGACAGGGAGAGGGACACACTGAGGACTGAGAGCAAGGACAGTGGTCCACGGGGAGTGCTTGGGAGCAGCAGGAAAGGCTTCCTCGAGAGGTTATGTTTGAGTTGGGTCTTAAAGGGTGAGGAGGTAGCACAAGGCTGATTTGGACCTTTTGAGTAGACGGAACAAAAGAGCGGATGTAGTGAAGAAGGGGCGCCTGGGTGCCTCAGTCGGAGAAGCGTCTGCCTTCAGCTCAGGTCATGATCCCAGGGTTCTGGGATTGAGCCCCCATGTTGGGCTCCCTGCTCAGCGGGGAGCCTGCTTCTCCCTCTGCCGCTCCCCCTGCTTGTATTCCGTCTCTCGCTGTCTCTCTCTGTCAAATAAATACATAAAATCTTAAAAAAAATATGTAGTGAAGAGTAGAATGGCACGACATACTAACACCGCAGCAGATTGCTGGCGCGTAAGTGGCTGGTGAGGTGCATTGGAGGATTTTTAAAAAATATCGAATAAACATTTACGGAACATCACTCTGCCAATGTGCATCGTCTTTAGGGTGAAAAAGATCAAAATAACACGTGCTTCAAATGGATGGCGAAAGCGCAGGTAAAGAAAGAAATGTCCACAGCTGGCTGGATGGATGCAGAAAGTTACATTTCATCTGATACTAGCATTTGCTCTGCAGGTGGGTGGGAGTGAGTGAGATGGCCAGGGGCAAGCCCATTGGAGGCAGGGCTTGGGGCAGGTCAGTATGGAGCCTGGTGTGTTCAGGGCCCAGGAGGACTTCAGCCCTGCCAGAGGTGAGATTGTGAAGCAAGTAGCATAGCCCTGGGCAGCTGGGTGAGGCAGGCCTGGCCAGGCTGCCTTTGCTTACTGCTTTCCGCTGCTCCTTGACTGGTCTGCTTTCTTCCAGTTCTCTGGGCTGCTGAATAGTCAGGGAAGGGAGGAGGTGGAGAGCTTTCGAGGAAGGCAGTCACTGCTGCAGAATCAAGGCGTCTGGGAATTGGGCACAAAGTGGGTTTTATGAGAAATTCACTGTTTGTAATTTTAATTAGGGATGCTATTGATTGGGGATAATTGTAATGAAAACAGATTGATACCAGTTCCGTGGAACCTAAGGCAGCATAGTTCCAAATAATAATTATAAGGACATAATTATGTGGCCATGCTCCAGACGTCCACGTGTAGCTAGCACGTTGGTCATGGGTGTGTTTCCATGTGCAGCCTGTGAGGTTGGGCAATGGAAGCTGG
>PISX010015263.1:0-17500 GCA_004024625.1 Mellivora capensis | reverse complement strand
TTGAAAAAGTTAATTCTCCTATAATTCATACATTAGTTATTTCAAGTCAAAGGGTTTTATCAAACTAATATAATCATGTATACCAAGCACTTCTCTGTAATAACTTATTAAATAGCATATGTTATTTGAAAGAAAACAGCTATTTTAGCTTCTTTCTCTTTTTGAAAACATTTGACTTTACATTGTTGATCTGTGTTTTGTCGTGAGCATATTAGTACATTATTCATTAGATCTTTTTATTTGATGAAACTTAGATCTGTTGAAATAATTTAATGGGTGCTCAGTTTCTGACTCCTAAGTATCACTAGCAGTAACTGAAATTAAATCATTGAATTGCAGTGATTATGTTAGGTCTTGATAATTCAAGGAGTAGTTGTGATACTGAGCATTTAGATTTTAAAAAGGAAATTGGTAGTAGACATACCATTGGATCGTTGATTTGGGGAGTAATTGAGGAAGTATAAAATGCAGGGTACAGTTCGGATTTCTCACCTATTAGGAATGACGTTATTTACCTATAGCTGAGGTGCCCTAAGTCTTCCCGCTAGTCTGATTGTGCAGTCAATGTGGCAGCAACTCTGATATTTAAACAATTATTATTTTAGATGATCTCTCAGAAAAATTAAGGCCATGTTTTGGCCAGACTATTTTTTTTTTCAAATTTTTTTTCATTCTTATGAAATTTCTTTCAGCGCTAAGCTGAGTAAAATATAGTACAAAAACTGTGATTACACGTCTAAGTTATAATTTGGTAACTAACAGCACTTGCTGGGTTCTTTGACTTACACTTTTAACAACAGTTTTGGAATTTGCATAGCTACATGTTTGAAGAATGTAAGTCTTAGAATTCATAGGTTAATAAGACCAAGAAAGTCTCTTAGTGATGGAAAGCTATTTATCTAGAAAATAGGAGGGTACGTTAAAAATAACATCTTAAACTACTAAACCATATATCTTTACAGGTTTGAGATTGTGAGGCTTGTATAATAAATTAAATTTTATCTCACTGTATCAAGGATTGTTCATTTTTCTGGTCCACTAAATTAAGCACAAAGAATACGGGTTTCTTAGAGAGAAACATGATATTAAGCATTTGCTTTAACTGTTCATTTCCAGTAGATGGCTACAGTTCACTACCAAATTGAACTTGTAATAGATTTTTTACAGTAACTACCTCAGAAGATGAAGGCCGGATCACTATAAACGAGCTGCCCTGCACATTTTTCTTATTTCATGTGCCTAGTCATCTAGCATCGTGACTTTTAAAAGAGCATCTTCTTAAAATGACTGAAAAGTGCTATTTTCACCTGTTACCTCTTTGATCAGTGTGTAGTAACGCCATTATTTACTTTGTTTCATCACAGTGTGTTTATTTTTAAAAATTCTATGTTATGTGAGGAATCCTAGTAACTATTGAATTACGGAAAAAATTATACCATTACAAGAATCCTTATCCATAAGTTATTGCTTCCCTAAATTCAATAACTTGATTTCTAAATTTATTTTAGCTTTTAAATTGAAGCACTGTGAATCATTTATTACAAAGTATTACATTATTACAAAGTATTATTTCAAATGTAATACATGCACATACATATGCGGGTTTAAAGAAAATACATGTTTTTCTTTAATCTGGTTCTGCGCCTAAACATTTTAAACATAACTTAATCAGGCTAAAATAAAATAAATACAAGTTCATTATTTGGAAAAATATTTACTGGCTTATAAAGTACTTAAAGTTTGCATTGCAATTGGACATGTGTCTGTCCACTGGGCTATAGAAATAGCTTGTAAGCATAGCACTGAGATGATAAGTATCACTATTGATTCACCCTCATCTTAAATATAACCGTGTGCTGAGCAAATGAGCCTGAATTTATTGTGTATGTGGGGGTTTTGAATGCAACAAAAAATGTGAAAAACTAGACTTTTTCTCCCTCCTCAGGACTACTGTGCAATTTGTCTTGTCTTCTTTCACTGAATATTTGTTTTTCTTTATTTGAGGTGTGTGTGTGTGTGTGTGTGTGTGCACGCGCCCACGCTCATATATAATATCGATGTGATTTTATGTGATTTTATGTCCTGCAGGTATTGGTTGAACCAAGCAGTTCAAGGCTTAGCTTTCTGTTTTATTTTACAAGTGAAAATGTCGCTTTTGCGGTACTGTAAGACTATAATTTCAGATCCTTTTTTAATCAACTGCCAATTTATATGGCTGGCTACCATTGCTTAATCTATTATTAATAAGAATTTTGTGCAGCTTTACAAATTATAAAAATAATGCCAAGGTTCTAGGAGGATTTTATTTTCACACTTAGAATTTATTGTATAAATTTCACATTCTCATTTGAAGACAAATGAATTATTTTGTATTTTTTTATTGATGCTGCTGTATGTATTTATCATTATAATAGAAGTCGTTTAAGAAAGGGGCCACAGTTGTAATTAATTAAAAAAAATTTCATTCACACATTTTGTTAAAGGATAGTTGGAATATTCAGGTGAGTCTTTGTGAATCAAAGGGACTTAACTTAGGTTACTGTTACTTTCCATAAAAATAACTGATCTGTTTTTCCAAGACACTTAAAATTTATGAAAATGGGAGGAATTTTTTGGAGGGGGTACACAGTTCATCCTTTATGGATGTGTGTTAGTGTTCACATACGTGCACATATTTGGACACATACGTGAGTAAATCCTTTATTTATTAAAGACCTCAAAGGACAAAGGATGTTTGACCCCACCCTGAGACATGCAATGTAAGTTTACAGAAGGATCAAGGAACACAGATTTTAATAATGCAAACAGTATTAGTCCTGTCCCCTCTGGCGTTTCCAACCTGGACGTACTGATTGTATACTTTGGTTCCTAAACCATGGAGATGTATCTGATGCCCTTGGGAGCACCTGGCCAAGCTAAGAACATTTCAGTGATTACAAGGATAGTGCCTAGAGGGCAATTAAGGCACAGGGCAAGAGGCAGCCAGTGATGAATCCCCGCAGCCCCGTAATGAACCAGGGAGAGGGAAGCTGGGAATTGGGCCACAGTGGTGGCTCAGACGGACATTGTGGAGTAATGTGGAGACTGTTTACCGAGAGCATGATTTCTGTGGTTTGATTGATATATATGTATGTATATATATATATATATATATAAAATCAGAGACAGATTTGCAAATCCTGCCACTTAATGTATTTAACATACTCTTTTAGATTAAATTAATGATTTAAATCTTACCAGTAAAATCCATGGTTGTTTCTCTATATTGCTGAAGTTTAAGTGATAGACTTGCTTTGAGTGCACTCTTAGAAGGTTATCTTCCTTACTGTCGAGTTTGTACGCGTGCTTTTCTTTTACTGATACTCAGTAATTTTAGTCAAGTGTTCGCCGAGTTTTTTTGCATGTGTCTGTGTAGGCTTCCTGTTTGCTTATTCATGGTATTTTCTGAGTTGTTAATATCCACAGTGGAAAGCAGACTTTTCTTGATCCAGTTCAAGCCCGTGAAAGCTGAGGGGGTGACCCCTGAAAGTGTATCCTTTTTTGTGTAATTCTGTGTCGAGGATCATAACAGGAGGAGCATTTTGTATAGTATATGTAATTCATACATGAGTATCGATTGATTTAAAATCTGGTTTATTTCACTTTCACTGCTGATTTTTCTGGCTCCTGTTTGGTGCTTACGAACACATCAGTAGCATATAATGCAGATGTACTGTTGTGTGATTTCCTCTTTGTCCACTTGCATTCTTGTGGGCAAGTGCGAAAACAAAAAGGGGGTGAAGAAGAAAACTGCTATGAGCACGAGATCTGATGCGACAAACCTGGTTACTTAACCTTGGTCTCCTTCAGCTGTGGTCTTGCACACAGGTATTCACGTGTGGGCGCTCCTCCCTCAAGGTCTTTGCCTCCGTGAATGCTCAGATAGCAGGGTGAGCCAAGAGGTCGCTGACCGCGGCTCGCAAGCCTTCACCTTCAGAACACTTGCCTCTCGGCTTCCTGTTCTTGGCATTGTCTGAATCACTTCTCCTGCACCACCGCACTCCTGTAGATACTGGCCACCACTGGGCCAAGTCTGCAGTGCTGTTTCTTCTGTGACCACTAGGGGGAGTCGAGGAGTGTCCCTACAGTTTCTCCCCCACCTCTGCTGCCCTCCTCCCCCAGCTCTTGGCCGTGCTCCCTCCCCACCTCCCTTCCTTCTTTCCTTTCCCTTCCTTCTCCTCTTCTTTGTGTGTGCAACTGGAAATAGCACTGTACCCTTACCTACCAGCACGGTGGAACATCACTGCAGATAAAGAGCAGTTTGTTGTTATTTTTTTTAAGTTGTTTAGTAAACATCCTGTGTCTTCCTCACTGCTGCTCATGTACTTAGAGGGTGACAAGGTTTTAGTTCTAATGCATAAAGAACTCTTAGAAAAGTGTTACTGCCTAGGTGAATATTGAATGGAATTTGAAATTATGTAAAGGAAAACTGTGGTTATAAAATGTCAATATGATTTAGAAATGATGTGTGTAAAGATAGCTGTAAAATAATTATTTAGGAACAATTTCAATCTACTTTTGCTTTAATTAGAATGACCCTGAATTTGTGAATATTCCTGAATTTTGTCTTCCTAATTGAAATACGTTTAGGGTGGCTGACGCGGGTTATGTTACACGGTTATTTGCTTGGAGTGTTCTCCTAAAAACAGGTAGACGTTTATTCAACTGTGAGCGTTACTAAACTGATCTAAACATCCGTAAAGAAATATTTTAGCTTTCTTGAAAGAATAGCTATTAATGTAAATTTCAGTAGGAATTTAAAACACTATGTATACATGTCCTTTAAATTGTGTAATTAAAATATATTATTCATATAATAGTTTTTTGCTTTTTTTAAATATCCATCTGGGGAAATTTGAGCACATGTTAATATTTTTCTCCCCAAATTTGTCTTCTTTGGGTATTTAAAGATCATGGATTTTTGAAATAGCTAGAGAACTTAATGCTGGTATATTTTAGACCTTATTTCTGATTTTATAAATCCATAAATTTTTATTTTTTAAAGATTGCATTTTAATGATTTTCATTTTATCCTTAGGGATTGATTCTTTTGTGTTTTGTAAAATAAACCCATTCCATTGTTTATTGAAAATGCTTAACATCTGCAGATTGATTAAGTACCATGAAGGTTGTTAGTTGTTACAGAATAAATATTTGTAACAATGTATGTCTACTTATAAAATTGGAAAAAATCATAAAATAAAAAAAAGATGTTTGTCTTTTACTTAATTCTGAAATTGTTCACATCGGTTTTACTTAGCTAAAACTAATGGCTGAATTTATATATGTCTGATTGTTGTCAGAAATTTATTTCTATAATCCAACGGTAAATCATCTTAAAGCTATCCCGACAATGGTTATAGGAGCTACGGTTGGTGGTTGTGTTTGAGAAACAAATACAGTAAACATTTGTGAATCTTTTAATGATTATATTTCTTGATAGCTTTCATAAGAAAGCACATAATTTGTGATGACTTCAATAAAAAAAACACGGCAGCAAAACTTTTTGAGTTAGCGGCAAAGTAAATGGGGCAGGTTTTGCATTTTGAACACAAGTGTTATGAAGTGTGATTGAATTTGTCGTGAAAGTATGTCAGTATTAATAAAAGTATTTAGGTACAAGTTTGCTGGGCTCCGTAGCCTTTTTAAGGTTAAGGATTGGTTAATGTGGAAAGTCACTTCTGTGCATTTGGTAGTGTACAGAAAATGACAAATATATTTCTGTGCATTTTGGATTATTATGCCATTTCTTATTTCAGACCCTTTTTGTCAGGATGCCAGGCAAAACAATGATGCTTTGAGGACGTAATTAAAGATATTGTTCAAAGAACAACTTTCTGCATATTTGAATTATTACTGTCATCAAAATCATACAAATATGGAAATATGATTGCCAGAAGCACATAAATCAATGATCAGCATGGCCTCAAAATCCAATAAATATGTAGAGTTAAATACTTTAAAATGCAAATTGTGCCTGATGATTTGCATATGGTAGAGTTTAAAGGGAATTTGTTGCTTAACAACCTCTAAGGTAGCAGTTAGGGCTGTGGGTAAACATAGATTTTTTTATTCATCATTGGTCAAGTTGCACATTTGATAAATGATGGGAGAGACTGCCTTCCTTGGTTAAAATGACTGCAGTCTTCACTGAATCCTAAACTGCCTCGAAGTCATCTGAATAATTAAGAGTTAATTATTCTTCATCCATCTAGATCAGAAAAGGACAGATTTAGGGAAGGAATTTATAATTTTTGCCTCACGTCCTGTCATGTCATAATGTGATAAACTAAACTGACTCCAAATAATATCTAGTGACCTTATAGTAATTATGCCTCACAAAACATTTTTTTGCAGTTTTTTAATTGCTTACATCGATTCTAGAAAGTACATATTAACAGACTTACAAGTTTAATTGTCTCCAAAGAAAGCAGTATAAAATTCATGTTCCATCACTGCTGGGCTTTAAGGTCCTCGGACTGGATACACACCAACCCAGTATGCAAGTTTTCCTTTGTGTTCTTCTAGCAAGGACGAGCAGTTGCTCCCAACATGTTGGAGGAGACTGTGGACACACCGGGAAAAATGATTTTAAGAAGTTCTGTTGAAAGGGCAATGAATCTTTCTTCACCTATTTTAATTTGAAATATTAAAATAGAAAACTTGTTTAAAGAACTTCATTTTCTTATAATTAATATAATGATGGAACTGGTAACTCATGCAGATTTTCCAGTAATGCACATTATTTGAAGAGACTGAAAGAAGACACCAGAAAGTTAAGAAATAAACCGATTCTTACTATTATCTGGTAAAAGCAGATGGTGTAGAATTCACACAGAAAACCCAGTGTCTCCTTAGTGATTTTTTTTTTTCCACACGATTTTCTTTGAAAATAGAGTGTTTTGTGAATGTTTACTGATCACAAGAAGAATTGTAATAAAGAAATCAATATGCATGATCCCTTTCCATGTACTACAACAGGGTTACACTGTTAGGTTAAATACAGGCAACATTCCTTTTCAGAAAATCAATTTGCTGTGTAGGCTGCAAAGCCGGTCTCCTCACAGAGCCATTTTATGTTGTGCACACAGTAAATTCTGTATTGGCACCTTCACATAGTATTGACTTCTCAAAGACTGTACGCTTAGTAACCTGACTTGAAGAAGAAAGGCCAAGTCCCTTAGTTAAAAAAAAAAAAAAAAGTATTATTTCTTTTTTATATTTGATCACAAAGTAGTCATCTTTAAAAAGCCATTCCTTGGTTTTCATATTTCAGCCGAAATGCCCCATGGGATTTTAGTGAGAACTGTAATTTTTATGTTCATTAACTATCACTGTTTGCGTTCCCATTGAGTGTTTCCACCCCCCCCCCCTCAGTTTATCTGCATTTCTCAAAAGTGTGTTTTTAGGCTAAGCAGCCATTGGTGCTTATTTTGAAAAGTTGGGAGTAATTGTGAAAGGATGAGATTACTTTATAGTTTCTTTGTCCCTTGCCTCCATTTACAACAAAACAAACAAACAATTTTAGAGAAGTAAAAGTTTATGGAATACTCACAGCTACTAAGTTACTCCATGTCGTGGTTACTAAGGCAAATATTTAGGGAACATGTGAAAACATTTTATTTTTAGATCCTTTCACTCCTCACACTAAATTTGGCTCTTAAAATGCTTCGGCCATTTTTGATGTAGCTGTTTAATTTAAGAAGACCAGCCCTCCTGCTCATGATTGTCTTTTTATGAAGTAGTTCTGCTGTGCTCTATCGTGACTCTGTTTCTGCCAGCACAGTGACAGTATGTCACAGTCGCCCTGGCCTGACTCGCGCGGTTGTACGCAGTGGTTGTGTTTAAATCATTAGGACGCGTTTGTTTTCCAGTGTGATCAGCTGGGATGCAGCAAACCATGAGGCCATTTAGTCTTTGCACTTCTGTGAGGTGCAGTGACTGCTCTTTGATTCCTGGTCATTCATTGATTTTTTGCAAGACCTTTTCTATATGCTGCATGCTTCTCTTAGATGAGTTTTGTTGGTGGTGGTGATGAGGCATTCTTAGATTGTAACCAACTGAAAAGGGCTTTGACCTATTAAATTTTACCCCAGCTTTTTAGGGAGGTGAGGCGATCCATAGGCTAAGGATGTAAGATAAGTAGACTAAATACTAGACGGGATTTTTGTAGTTTAATCCCTCTTTTACCATTGTAGCACCACTTACGTTCACGGGACCTTTTTATAACAATGGGCATTACAGTGCAAGAGCCAATGACCACATAAAGTGCTTTTAGAGTATAATATTGGGTTTGGAAAAGTTCATAAACGTAAGGAGGAATAAGTAGGTTTTGGTTAGGGTATATATTTACCCGTGTTTTAAATGTTTATAGGAACCTCTGACATTTAAAAAAAATGAATCATCACTTATAAAACTTATAAATCACTTACTCTTCAAGAAAAACATTCTTGTAATAGGCACAAAATTATCCAAATAATAGTGTAAACCAAGCCAGGCATAGCAACAGACAGAAAAATGCATTCAGCCAGTAGGATCATGGATTTGTTTGATTCAGATAATTGAAAGTGTTTCCTACTATTATTGCAACTTGAAGGCTTGTTTAAGTGTCTAGCTGTCAGTCACTTTGGAAGGTGAAAAGTATTCCGTTGTCACTCTGCCAGTCAATAGAGATGAGAACTGTCTGCCTGATGGGTTTCTTTACATAGATGTCTGCATGGAGGGAGAAGTAAAATCGATGTGTTGTCATGTGCGCGTACGCGGCATCAAACTGCCAGGTGAATTGCAACTGTATTTTTGCAGCATCTACATTCCTGGACTGTTTGCGGAAGGCAGACGGAAGCTCTGTATACACAGGTAGCGAGATGCGCAGGGGGAGGCATGCATTTGGGGGAAACAGTTTCTGGTATCATCTGTGCCCCTGAGAGCATCTATTCTAACCTCTAAAATCCCGTTTTCTGTAAGTTATAAGGAATGAGGAAATCCATATAGTAATGGCATCGTCCTTACATTCTAGGTGCTTGTCACTAAATAGCTCTTATTTATATATATTGCATCCAAAACCAAATAATAGTTGCTGTGCACTGGACGTTACCCAAGTTAGTGATTCCTGTTTTAGTAGAGGTTTTGTCAAAATGTGGGATAAATACGTAAACCTGTATCATGCTATTTTTTGATGGTGGAAATCTGAGAGGTAAAGATCAAAGAGTAGGTGGTGGCCATCATGGTGTAAAATCATCTTTAAAAACATTGGAGGGGGCTAAAACTAAGGAAAGACTAAGTGTAAAGCACTACATTTAAATTGAAAAATTAGCTGTGCAGGAATGGAATGTGAGTCCTGGCTTGACAGCACATTATGTAATGGTAAACGGGGAGATTTAGCTGATAACAAACTAAGCATTTAGGGTAATGTTGCAGACATGGAAAGTTGTGCAGCATTTTCCCCTGTTCATCTAATACCTTAAATAATTGAACCAGTTCTTGGAATGTCATAAAAACTCTGGCTGACTACAGATCATTCAAAGAAGGGTGACAGGATTCAGGAAGAGCTCTCCTGTTAAGATTAGGTGAGGGACCCTAGAGAAGATTTAGGGGATTCGGGAGGAAGTGGCATGTCATAGTTGCTTCTTGGAGTCTTTCAAGGTCATTGTCATTATGAGGAAGTTCCCCTCTCAACTATGGCACCGTCTGAAAGTTAGACACAGAGGTCAGCAGGTCCACACAGGCATTTTCTAACACTGAAGTTCTGCCCCAAAGTCTGGACATGGGAACTGTGCAGGGCTGGCCCATACTCTGTTGACAGGACCTGCAGAAAGACAGGTTGGTGTGGGGCAGCTCTGCAGGGACTCTGGACCCTTACAGCTCAGTATGTCAGAGGGTGGCTTTGGGGACCCATGTCAGATTTCAAACTGTATTTGTCCAGTGAATCACATGCACAAGTAGCAAGTTTCAGTGATCACCATGGTCTCTGAAAACATTTTCGCATGCCCAAAGCATGACCCACAGGAAGTATTTTAATTACTTTAGAAAGTGAGTTTTGAAACCTAGTAGATTTTTAAAAACAAGAGTTAATAAAGTGAGAAAGTAGCCTCAAGAAAGGTTGGTTTTGGTGGATGCCATGTTTCTGTTCACCCTGCTCCCCTCCAGCTCTTTATCATTATCTTTAGCATTTATTGTCCCTTGTAGATGAGAGATTGTAGATTCCCAGGCATAGAGTCACAGGAAGTTCGTTTTTTTCATGGAATGTGTTGCTCTGCCGCTCGAGGCCATGGGAGAGGGCCCCTGTTCACAGGGTGTCCGGGCTGATTGGGCGTGTAGCTTCAGTTTTAAAGGCAGGCGATCAGGAGACCTGGATTCTGCAGCTCTAGGTTTGGGTCCAGGTTCTGCTGATGCTAGTTATGTGACCTCAACTATGTTCTTCTCTGGGTCGTTTGCAAAATAGAGGTAGTTTTAAAGGAATAAATGACACAATACATAATGAATTATCTAGCTCATTGCCAAGCAAAGAGTAAACAGTAAATTAGTTTAATTTCCCACACATTTTATCTCTAGGTTTTTTGTTTTTTTTTTTAACTGTGTATTAGGACTAGTTTGGTTACAAAGAGCAGAAATACTAGTTTACATTGGCTTTAATAGATACAAGTTTATTTCTAGCTCACATAAAGAAAGTTTCTTAATGTTTTTTAGAGATCTGGGCGTCTCTTGTTCTGTCCCATGTCCTCAGAGCAGGGTCTTCACCTTCCAGGTCATTTTATAGTCCAGGAGAGCTGCTGGGGTACCAGCCATTGCATCTGTGTTCTAGGCTGAGGGCACTGTGGGAGTCAGAGAAGGCACCCTCTTCCTTTAAAAGAACCTATCTGAAAGTCCCATATTATACTTTGAATTACAGTTCATTGATGAGAACTTAGTGAACTGACAGAAATGTCGTGTTTTAGCTGGTCCTATTGCCTGTGTTTCCATTTCTACAAGGGAGTTCTAGAATTAAGTCACTTGCAAGCACATCTCTTCTGAAGGTGAGAAGTCTGGCCCTCGTGTCTCAAGGATTCACCTCCCGGACCCTGCGCATGCACTCCTCTACAAAGTGCGTGTCCTGAGTGGTGTGGATCCGTGTGCATTGGAGACTACAGATCTGGGAATGAGGCCCAGATCCTTTATGGGTAGCCCTTGTCCCTGTCCTTCTCTGAGTGGTTATGTTTAGTTCCCTCTGGGTGTGGTTGCTTACTGGATGTTCCTCTAGGAGCACCTCAAGTCCACCTCAAGTCGGCAGATGTCATGACCCTCTCCTCTGTCTTGTTGCTGGGGTCCCCACTTCTTCCATGGAGGCCGCCATGTCTCCGATTTCTGGGCTGGAAAATGGCATCTTCTCCAGCTTTGTCCTCTTGAGCCGCCACACCCAGCCATTTGGCCACTTGTGTTGACGCTTCTGGGGCTCAGCCTCACACTGTCCTTGTTTTCTACCCTAGGGCTGCTCTTCCCCCTACCCTGTCTCTTGCTCTGTGTCTGCTCTGCGCCTTTGCCCGAGATCTCTCCTTTGTCCCTGGCCCGCTTGCACACCAGTAGGTGGAGTTACTCAAACCAGTGCTTTTACCATGCTGATCCTTTCCTAGGGAAACTAAACTCCCTTTCTTGTGCGTACTGCATTAAGTTTAACATTAAATGCAGTACATTACCTTATATGACAGATTGAGAATCATAGCCAGTCACCTGATTCCAGTATAGTGCTCTTAGTGACCCACAGCTTGTGGGGACAGTGACTACTGCAGCTATTACGCTTATGAACATTCCTGATGTCCAGGAGATACTCGTGTCTTATGTGTAGTGTCTCACTTAGTCCTTACGATGATGGCATAAGGTGGGCATTTTTATTTCTAGATTCGAGGAATGGAAATTGAGATTAGGTGAAGCTCGAGTTTGTTGGTACCTGGTTAGAGCCAGGATTCAACTCTGATCGTCAGGCTCCAGGGTGTTCCATCTCCGTTGTCTTGAGGAGGCAGCGAAATCTTGCCTATCTGCAGCCGTGGATGAAGTCCCTCGGGAGCGTGGACTTTGGGGGGGTTGAAGCTCACCAAGCATTCCGCTGAGTGGTGCCAGGCTCCCATGGTGTCTGCATGCCCAAAGGTGCCCTTTTTAATTTTAGGGAGTTACTTTGTTATTGATGGACTTAAACCGTGTTTTAAGTCCTGTAGTCTGTGAAAGAAAGAGTGTTTTCACATAGAAGGCACTCCTGTCATCATTTTATTGACTTGACTTTGAGAAATCCACTGTGGCATGGGCTTATCAATGCTTGTCTCACTCCTCACTGTCCTCTCTTTTTGGTTGGAGCTGGCTGCTTCATCAGAGCTGTAATAGGAATAATGGATTGTTCAGTTAATCTGAGTTCTGTCTCAGTGACCTCTAAAGTCATTTACGTAAGCACTTGAGTACCCAGCACTTACTGTAGATTTAGAGCACATGGATTGGGTTTTGAAAGAAATGGGAAATGTGGTCTGTAAACAAGGGATCATTGGATTTTGTTAATGCTGGGTTTTTTTTTAACACTGATTTTCCCCATGCCTGAAGTTACCCTTTCTACTCTGACGTACTCATGGTTTCTTCGTTAGGACTTTGCTGAAGAACCAGATCCTTGAGACATTCCTCATTTCACGGAGTTTGGATAGGTCTGAGTTGGGTTAGCACATACTATGAATTCATTTGTTTTAGTTTTCAGTGTTGTTCTCTGTGCAGCCGATGTATCGGTAGAAAGGATCTCTGTCCTCCTTCGGGTCACGCTCCAGCGTGCTTGGGTCCACTGCCCTTCTCACTCGTGGTGGCTTGAGGGGCACGTGTGTTGCGCAGCTGGGTTGGAACCCCTTTGGCTTTGGAACTGCTCGAAAGAAGGGGCTGGATATTCACTGTCCTTGTTTCACTCCTCCCCTCCTGTCAATTCTGATCCTTCCCCACAGTCCCCACTGGCCTCTGCCGGTCAGGAAGGCGCACGTCCCTCTCCGAGGCCTCGTGTGCACTTTCTCGTGTTCTCCAGCCTCTGTGGTGGCAGCCGCGCCACCCCCCCCCCCCACCCCCACGGGCTGTGTCTCTGGAAGAGATTAGTGTTTGACTCTGTAGCCTGAACAGAAGTCTGCCTCCCTGATGTGGGTGGGCATCACCCAATCTGTGGAGAGCCCTTGAATAGATAAAAAGGAGAAGGAAGGGCAGATTTGCTCTCTTACGGAGCTGCGTTGCCGTCTTTTCTTACCTGCTGATTCTTGGGACTGCAGACTTGGGCTGCCTCACACCACCAGACTTCCTGTGTTTCCAGCCTGTGCACGGCAGATCGTGGGGCTTCTTGGCCTTTGTAACTGCATGAGCCAGTTTCTATAATATGTCTCATCCTCTATAAAAGTCTGCATATATCCCATTGGTTCTGTTTCTCTGGAGAATCTTGACTAGTACAGTGTCCGAAAGACACTAGTTCAAATCCCATGTCAATCACTCAAGTTGGCTTGAGATGAATCTGTATGGAAGGTAGGTCGACTAAACAGCAGCCTAAAAATAACAAAAATTCATGGCTTTTTAAGACATTTAAGACAAATACATGGTTTTTCTAACTAGATTTTTAGACTTCCAAAAAATATGCAAATAAATAATTATTGACTTCTGTTACGATTCTGCCTTGAGTTATGGCAGGGAAGTAAAGTGAAACAAACATGGTATGAAAAGAGGAGCAATATATTGTAACATTTTCTTACTTTCTTCCCAATTTATGTTAGTCATTTTAGCACTTCTCCCTACATTGGCAGAGTATAAGCAGAAGAGAAGAAAGGGTCTTTATCATATTATTGGGTCTCTTATTTTATTAGTTATTGGGATTCACTGGGCGTTGGGATGGGTGCTGTTTCGTTACCTATTACTCCCTGCGTGGAGTCACTGATAGTAGATGGAGAGGCTCCCCTGTGTTGGCGCTACGAGAGGAGGGATAGGTTGGTGGGGGAGTTTCCTATTGCTGCTGAAGGGAATAACACAACTTGCTGGGTTTAGACAACACTTTTATTTTCTTACAGTTCTGGAGGTCAGAATTCCAAAATGGCTAAAATGGAGGTTCAGTGGACTTGGTTCCTTCTAGAACTCTAAGGGTTGATACGTTTCCTTGCCTTTTCCAGCTTGTAGAGGCCGCTCATGTTCCTTGGCCGATGGCCCCATCCTCCATTTTCAAAGCCCTCAGAGTAGCACCCGCTGCTCTCATGGACTCTGAACCTCCTTTCTCCCTGCTCTGCTTGAAAGGACTCTTGTGCTTACCTGGAGACGCTGCGGGTCATCTGCGGCGGTAGCAGGATCCTTAGTTTAACCATGTCTGCACACTGTTTTGGCTCCTCAGGTGCCATGCTGCTAGGTTCTGGGGATGAAGACCTGGGCCCGTCTGGGGGCTCCTTGCATTTCCCGCTGCGGGCGGTCCGCATGCGTTTCCGTTCGGAGGAGCCGTACGTTTCCTTGGGAGACCATAGCAGGTCAGTGGGTATTCATTAGTGGGTTTGCTTTAATATAAACGTCCTGAAGATTAAAAAAGGCCTATTTCATTGTGATTTAAATATCCTTGCAGTTTCTGCTCACCTCTGTGTCCATGATCCATCGTTATTTACCTAAAGTTTTACAATAGCGTACCTAGGTAAATTGTTAGTGAGGACACATGGTTCCAAATATTTACATATGTCATCAGTGCCCTCTGACCTACCATTTAAGGAAGCTATTAATGTATTCTAGAAAATATGTGCCTGTAATTTTAAAGGTGTAAGCAGTCCTCACAGAAGCTAAAACCTCTGTAACACGGGAATGTGATGAACTAAATTCAGTGTTTCTGCGGTTGCTTCAAGTTTGGTGTTTTGCCTCACTTCAGGAGTATTTAGCGAACTTTTATATTTCTGGGGAGTCTCAGACTTGTTTCAACCCTTCTCCAGGTGTCCTCACACTGTCACCACCTCCTGTGTTCCTGCCGAAGTCCTCTGTCCACCACTCCCCTGCATCCTGTGCCGAAGCTGAATCAGACCAGCTTATGGTGCTAGGGACAACGGTTAGATGTGCAGGGGATTCTCTGAGTTAGGTGAGAATACTGTTAGTAGCTTGAAATTGGGAGTGTTTACACCATGGAAATTGGCAAATCTTAACAATCTGGTCCCTTTCCTCCCTCTCCTGAGAGTACATTTGATCTCAGGCCTCTAAGGAAAGAACCACAAGAAAAATTATGCAAAGATTGCCCCTCCCACCCCATCAGTGAGTCCTGTAATGATTCAGCTTTGAGCGAGGGCCGAGGAGTTAAGTGTTATGAAACAAGAAACCAGTGTTCGGGGTTTTACTGCTTGACAAGGTAGTTCCTCCGAGAGCTGAAACTGTTCTTAGTGTATTACCAGTTACTCCTGGGCTACTGGATTCAGTGGGCAGTGTTCAAGATGGGTTGTCTGATTTGTCCTTACAGTCCTTGTTTCTCGGCTTCTGTGATACCATAGTCTCCTGGGATGTTTTGGTGTTGCCTCACTTTCTGCTCCTTCTCGCATACCCTATGCTTGCTCCCTCCCTCTGCTGGACTTGGAATGGCCCCACCTGCCCCCACCCCCCCACTCCAGCTCTGTTTCTGGTATCTAGTCCTTCATCTGTGCATACCAGGCATCATTAAATTTTTTCTGTAAAGGGCCAGATAGTAAATGTTTTGGACTTGTAGGCGACCTGGTCTCTTATCATACCTACTCAGCATTGCACTGCAACAGCAGCCACAGGCAACACGTGAATGACTAAGTGTGGCCCTGTCTTATAAAACCAGGTTTCAGAAACCACGGGGAGGCTGCGTTTGGCCTGAGTTGTCATACAACAGCCTCTGATCCATACTCTCTCTTTTGGTGACAGATATCCTTTAATATTATGGCTTTAGAAACTATCTCAGTGCCAGTCCACCAAGTTTCTATCTCTAGCCTTGATTCTTTATTCTTCTCTTCTTTCCTGAGGACCAGACTTTGCATTTTACTGCTTATTTGATACGTGTTTGCTTGACTATTCTGAAGGCATCTCAAACTTTAGGTCAAAATAGAGCTCCATTTGCTTCTCTGAACTTTTCTCCTACTTCCTGCCTCCATCCTTCTCAGTAATCACTATCCACACTGACCTTGAATTTACCAACCCTGTTTCTGGTGGGGGGTGTGAGGGTGGGGTGGGGGGTGGGTGGGAGTGGGGGTGGTGGGAGTGTCTTTGGCTTGTTCTTTGTTGACTTTGGGATGCTAGTTTAATTGCCTTTTCTTGCCCACCTACTTCTCACTTAACCTTTTCATTTTCTTTGTGGTGTAACTTACCTAGAAAGTATTTTGTTTGTGTTTTTATTCCCTTCTGTATTGTCAGTGCCTTCCCACTCAACTGTAAGGTCTCTGTGGGTGGGAACTCTGCATTTTTATATATACAAATATATTTATTTTTGTTCATATATTTCTTATCAGAATTTGTATATGTATTAAAAAATTGGACATAGTTTAGATAATTTTTTAAAGTTTATTCATTTTCTTTTTTAAAGTAGTCTCTATACCCAGTGTGGGGCTTGAATTCATGACCCTGAGATAAAGAGTCACATACTCTTCTGACTGAGCCAGCCAGGTGCCTCTAAGTTAGATAGATTTAAAAAGATACTATTCTTTTGCTTATATGAAAATAAAATATGTAAGTAAAGTACATTTCTAAAACTTCTTCACAATCAGGATCCACCACTTCTGAATCACTTTTCAATTTATAGTTTTCAGAGCCTGTGTTTTCTCATATGCTGTTGTCCTCTTTGTCATCAAGTGGGTGAAAGAGCATTATTTGATAGAATAAGTCATTATTGTCTCTGGGATATTTTTCCAGGCAAGGACACTCATGAAGGCCCGTGGCATAATCTGTGTGTGTGTGGGTATAATATATGTATTATTTTTTATTTTTTTATTGTGTGTGTGTGTGTGTGTCTTAATTTTGAATGATGTGCTTAATCATGTGTGTGTGTATATAATATATGTATTATTTTTTATTTTTTTATTTTGTTTTTATATTTTATTTTATTTTGTGTGTGTGTATGTGTGTGTCTTAATTTTGAATGATGTCCTTGCTGGATGTAGAAATCTCTGTGTAGACTTGAGTAGTTGTGACAGAAACTTTATGGCTTGTAAAACCTAAAATATTTGCCCTCTGTTCAAATGAATTTTACCAGTTTCTGTTGAAGTTTGCAGGGGTCTTTATTTTATTTTATTTTTTTATAAACAAATTTTTATCCCCAGGGGTACTTGTCTGTGAATCGCCAGGTTTACACACTTCACAGCACTAACCATAGCACATACCCTCCCCAATGTCCATTACCCCACCCACCTTTCCTGACCCCCTCCCCCCAGCAACCCTCAGTTTGTTTTGTGAGATTAAGAGTCACTTATGGTTTGTCTCCCTCCCAATCCCATCTTGTTTCTTTTCTTCTTTTTCTGCCCCCCTA